>CM067083.1:25044769-25092269 GCA_034008185.1 Gorsachius magnificus
CCAGAGGAAAATATTCCACTTCAAAATTTGACATTACATTGGTCTTTAAGAAATGATTTGTTAATCTCATTTCCTTTCCCCCCTGCTTCCCAGTCATGGAATATTCTGTATTCCTTTCCGTAATTTTTTTTCAATAGCTGGTTGAGGTAATGTATAGACACAAAAGCATTTTCTTATTTTCTCCCCCCCACCCCAGCCCCCCATGCTGTTTTCAATGTACTAAAAGAAGAAAAAATATCCAAGGCAAACCCACATAACTGTAGCAAACTGTTTCTGAGCAAGTCATAATAATGAACAACACATGATCTGAAATGTGATCAGCAAACATACACTTATGCCAAGGAATTTTTGCCATTCACATACCAAGGTTCTGTAAATCAGTAAACCGCGGCGGAGGAGCCCCGGCACAGCGAGGGGAGGAGCAGGAGCAGGAGTGGGGTGGGCTGCCCCAGCAGAACCCTCTTGTTCATGGAGCGGGGAATGGGAACAAGATTCCTCTTTCACCTTCCTCTCCATGCAAAACCAACGAGTGGACACTGAAAGAGTAAAAGTGCAGCCTGAGACATCTTGAGATGCAAAAGCAGGCAAATAAGTAGCAAAGGAATGAAATTTCATTGCAACATGTTTTATGGGATGTTTTTTCCCCCCTATTCCACCCCCCCCCCCCAATCTTACACAGAACCAAAATGTAAATTACTTTCTGGTCCTAATTGGATTTAATTATTTCTTTAGGAGAGGATGGGTGGGAGGGGGTGGGAATGGCACACAGCTGTCCTAACAAAACAAAGGAGCCAGAAAAACCTCACTTTCCCCCATGTTGGCTAATAAACGGTGCAGAGGATCTTAGTGCAGGCAAGCAAATGGAGCGCTGTGTAGACCTGGGGAAGGGGTAAGAGCTGTCTGCAGCCAGGAGCGATTAGGAGTAAGGCCATGCTAGCTGTTACAAAGTGCACCTTAAATGGCGATTTGTGGTTGCCTATTAATTTCTGTAGCTGCTCTGTCTTTTAGAGCATCCAGCCTGGCTCTTCCCTTGCCCTAAATCGCCTTGCCCAGATGGCTTGGCCCCACGGCAAAACCCACCCTCAACATTGGGCTATGGATCCCACCATCGCTGCTCGCCCAGGAAGCGCCAGGTTCCCTGGGGCATTGGTGGGAGGGATAGGGAGTGGATTTGGGTCCCTAGCACTTGGCGTGCTGTTCCTTGTGTGACCGGGATCTCCTTGCCAGCAAGGGAGCTGGCTGTGCCCCCCGGCTGGGGTCTGGACCACTTGGGCCATGGCAGTGAGGTTTGGGCAAGCTGATGCTACTTTGTAGGTTGACGACACCTACATTGCTGCTGTGGATCTCAAAGCACTTTACAATTACATTTAATGAATGTGACCACTAACGTGATTTATAGTGTGATTCATTATTGGTATTGGAGGGACTGTATTCTTATTTTGTCATTTGCTGTTAAAATTAATACACTCCATGCTGGCTATAAAAGTGTATTTGCATTTAATTGCAAGTCAGAATGAATTAGTGGATATGATTTAAACCCGAACTCACTCCTCAAAAAAGAAGTCTTCATTGGGGAAGGAAAAATCAAGCTCCGTGCTGGATTTTTTTGGTGGACGTAAGGATTGAGAGAGGAGTCGGGGAAGGGGCAGGTGGGGGCTTGGCTCCTTTTTTTTTCTTTTTTTTAGTTCTTGAGGTTGCTTTCAGCGAGAAATGCCTTTGCCAGGAGGGGCTTAGGCAAAGTGGTCAAGCACATCTGCTCCTGGGAAGGTAGGGAAGAAAAGAGGTTACGAGTAATAGGGCAGCAGCACAAAGGGAAAATTGTACACTGGAAGCATTAGTCTCCTCCGCGGTGGTGTGGCCAGACTGGTTTAGCAGACAGGATGATAGATTGCTTTGTCAAGGGTCCCAGGGTGTGCCCTGAACTTGAAGCACTTTGTTTATCTTGAATAGAAAGGGAAAAGCACAGACATAATCGATGTCTAGTTTTTTAGGAGGGAGGAAGAGGTAGAGGAGGGAGCAGAGGGGGAGGCGGTGGGGGGAGGCCCTGGCTGTGGCTCTCCATTAACAGATGAACTTGGCTGAAGTCCAGAGTTTGATGAGAGAGTGTCACAGCCCTGGAGCCGGCCAGCCTTTTCAATAATTTTTTTTTTTTTTTTATACCTGTACATCAAATGCTCCCAGGTCTTTTGGCTAAAGGCAAGAAGAAAGAGGGGGAGAGAAAAAAAAAAAAAGACACAGCTCCATTTTTCCCCTCTGAACCAGTTGAGACCAGTCCCTTGGCCACGCACGCAGGTTCTATCATCTTTCCTGGCTCGCTGTTGGGAAAAAAGAGTTGTCGCCGTGCCAGTAACCTGAGGGCCCAGGACAAAAAAAAAAAAGGGGGGGGGGCTTGGTGTTCTGAGGCAAATTAAGCTCCAAGAGTGTGCGAGAACAGGAGGGGTGTGCATGTGTCTGGGAGATTTCAGAAATAGCAGGAGTTAAATTCAGGGGCAAAAAGCATCTGTAAGGCAATCGCTGCCTGGCTGGGGAGGGCAAAACCGGGGCATGGACTGAGTGCAGGTCCGCAGCCTGTGAATGATAGCACCTTTACACGGTGGCTCCCACCCATTTAAATAACTTTACGAGGAGAGAAAAAAAAAATAAATCAAATTGACCCCCTAGCGCAGACCTGCACTTGGTGTGAAGGTGTCTGCGCTTCCAGCCTCTATACAACCACCACGAAATTTTGCCGGGCCGCACACGACGTCGAGGTGCTTTCTTGTAACACCGAGGCAGTGAGAATAAAGACAAATTGGGGATCCTTACTGCGTTACCGTTGGGGTTTTTTTCTTAAAGTCACTTGCTTTGCAAGAGGTGGATTTGACAGGGGTGCAGTAAATGGGGCTGCGGTGGATACTACCTGGGAGCCCGCAGCGTGAGCACCGGCTCGGAGCTTCCCAAGGGCACCTGGCCAGGGGCATAGATGGCCCCAGTGTGGCTGCAACTCAGCAACATGGTCTGAATTCAGGGTTGTTTGGGCTTTTTTGGGGGGGTTTACTTGTTTTTTTTATTTTTTTTTTTCTGGTTTCTGATTATGCTGTCTGTTTCTGACAGTTGTTCATCTACTTACCAGTCTTGGCAGGAGGCTGAGCCTGTAACATCCTGACATTTTTGCTTTTTAACAGGCCAGTCTCATCGTGCTGGAACAAACAGCAGCTTAACTGCGTTTCATTCCAGCTGATTTGAATAACGTGTACTCTGGTCAAACAAGAAACTCCTCAAAGGAAGATCTCGGTGCCTTGTTTTCCACCAGGTGGATTTCAACATGCACAGACGGGGGCATAGCTGGGAAAACACAGGCTTCCCCACTGCCGCAAGGGGTGGCATTTTCAGAGACACAGAGGGTAGGTAGGAGCAGGTCACCTGCCTGTCCTGTGCCCCTTCGACGGGCTCCCAGCATCGTGCCTTGCTGGGAGTTAGGAGATTTGCTTGGTGCTTGCGGCTCTATCTCACATGGCCATCCTGGCTGGAAAGGGGGTAAGCACAGGAGTGGCCCTTGCTGGCGGCTGGTGAAAGCTTTGCCTGGCCACCTCGCTATGTGTGGGGCATCCAGGTCTGCGAGTCCTCCTTTTTGAGGAGGCTGGTATTTTCAAACCATGGCGGTTTGAAACTCCCAGCCTTGTTTCCCTTCCTTCCTCTGTGCATTTTTCGCTAGCAGCTGATGATGTGCGGTGCACCGAGCTCTGCTTGGTGGAAGGAAAGTGTGGAGGCTTGGGAAGAGGCTGTGGGATGTGGCTCCACGGTGTTGGGTGCCAGGGTTCTGGAAGTCTCCCTCCTGAAACTGGTTCTTCCCTTGCTCTCCGCCTTGCGTGTCAAACCGTAACTGGTTTGATTGTGAACTTCCCAGCGACTTGGCACCCCTGTATTTTTTCCCAGGCATTTGCCTATGCACGTGCGCAGCTCCCCTGTGTAATGCCTGCACAGGACTCCCTGTTATCTGCTGATCATGGTGTTTACCTCTACAGCATCCATTATGTGAGGACCTGAGTGCCTCGGAGATGTTAATGAATACACCCTCACAATACCAGGGTGAGATAGGCAACCACTGCTTTACAGCACGGCAGAGGTGGGGTGTCTTGCCCCAGGTAAGGCAGGAGAGCTGCAGCAGAGCCGAGATGAGAGCCCAGTGCCGTCCCCGCTGCACTGCCCTTCCTCCCGGTCAGCAGCTGGGCAAAGGTGGGAAGTAAAGGCAAGACGTAGTCAAATCTTTAAAGCAACCTGCTCTTTGCCAAGACGTTTGTCCCTGCAAGGGGTCCACTTGTCTTCTTTGGCCTCTTGCCCCGTGTTGGAGCTCTGCAAAGATGCAGGCACTTGGTCTGGGGACACATACTTGGCTGTGGGCTTGCAACACACCATCCTGTCCCTCAGGGAAATTTGCCCTGTACCTCTTTGGGGAGGTAGTGGGCTTCACGGGGGCTCCCCGCATTTGGGTAAATGGCCTCCATAGCAAAGGTAGGTTGTGTGTCCAAGAGACAAGGCAGTGACCTTAAGGTCAAGTACCTGTGTCTGGAGAGCCCGCGATAAATATTGTACAGTGGGGAACAATGGGGCTGTAACAGAGCTGCGACTGAAAAGGCTACGGCCGAGCTGCCGGCTGGCTAAGAGGCTGCCAGGGGGGCGATGTAGTATTTCTACTTCAAACTGATTGAAACGTCGACTAAAAATCAATGTGGTTGACTAGTGATAATTTACAGTTTTCTCGGTGCTAAGTAGCCGTGCGCGTAAGGATGCGCTTGCTGCGCCAGGATGAGCGCTGAGCGGTCCGGGTGCGGCGCTGAATCAGATGCGTTGTAGGTCAGCCCTTTATTTGTTTCATCACGACTTTTACACAGTTGTCATGTAATTTATGGCTGCTTTCACGTTGTCAAACATTTTCATTGCAGCTTCTTCTTAACACACTCCTGACACAAACACGGCTGCTTTAAAGACACTGTATTGTTTCATAATCTGAGAGGAGGACTATAAAACATCAAATTACACTATCTTCAGGCTAATCTAAATGCACTACAGATTGAAATCAGAGCTCATTTGTCCCTGATGCAAATTATTAAGTTCTAATTATAAATATCCATTTAATTACCCCATACATTTTTATTCTGCAGACCCTTCTCAGCAATTCTGTCTGAGATACAGTAGATGTATAGGAGAAAATCTGCAGTAATTAATGTGCATTTCCTAAATAATAAAGAACAAACATGAGCCACTTTGTTCATGGATGACATATCTGCACACACATTTTTAGCTATCCGTGTCGCAGCGTCAGACACTGAATGCTAATTCAAAAATAAATGGAAAAGATAAAAATTAAAAGTTTGGAGGTTTATTTCCTCCCCACTCCACCCCCCGAGCTATCAAAAGAGCTGGGTTCATCAGTGCCTTGTGCCCTCCCCAAACCTTTGCCTGTGTGAGGGGTGAAGGTGGCTCAGGGGAGCACGGTGTTGTGTCCCTGGCCCCCATCCTTCAGAGGTGCTGGTCCTGAAGCCTCCTCATACTGGAAGCCCCACAAGCCCAGATGTGTCTTGCAGCAGAACAAACCGAGGGAGCTGCTTTCTGCTATGCCAGCCTCTTCAACTTTTTGGTTTTGTGCCCAACAGCAGCCAAGCAGGTTACAAAAGCCCCTCTTGAGCAGTGGTAGAGGATGCTTGCAGTCCCCTCCCTGCTTTTGTGCTTGTGCAAAACCCGAGGGCAGGGGCAGGCATGGAGGAAAGCGTCTGCTGGGGCAGATCCTGCTTGGAATTACCCCGGGCATAAATCCCGTGTGGCTCCTCTGCAGCCAGGAGAGTCACTTGGTGGGCACAGCAGCGTAAAAGAGCTTGGGATCAAGCCCCTTATGGTTATTTATGTTCAGATTAACAGAGAGCCTCATCTAACATCCACTGAAGTCTAGGGAAAAACTCGGAGAACGCAGCAGGCATCAACTTGAGCCTGGATGCAAGTGATGCCTGTCAAAAATCGCCAGAGGAGTGCGGGTGTGTGTGTTCATGTACCCATCTACATATATGGGGTAAAAATCTGACTGCGTGACAGTTAATGTGAGCATTACCACAGGCTTCATTGCACTCTGTATTTATACCCATATTTGCATCTGCTTTCTGGGTGATAGAGCAAGCTTTCCGGAAAGGATACTTGTATGGTATCAGTAATGATAAACAAAAATCAGCTTTGAATTTTCTCAGACATATATTCCACTAAAGCTCCATTCATTTCGTCAGTTAAGAAGATGAGGGGCTGCAGCAGTGTCCTCAATTCCCAAGTAACTTTGTCCTTACTTATTACAATCATTTTGTCTCAAAGTTTGTCCTAGAGTCACAGGGCACTGGGAAGAAAATCATAAAAGTGGAAAAAGTGCTGGTAGGAGGCTGAGGACCTTTATATTAAGAAACCAAACCAAACCCAAGCCTGATTTTTTAAATAAAAGAGTAATTATCTTAGCTTTTCTAAAGGCAGTATTATTTTTTTTAAAGATTAGCCTGTCTTTGGGGGTTTTTTTTCCTTTCTTTTTTCAACTTGCATCACAGTTATTGTACTGCTTTGAAACATGGTTTTTGTTGTGATTCCTCTGTAGTGCAGTCACCGTGCAGATGAGATCCCGTTTGAGATTTTGCATCTTGTCATGTCTATTATGCAGAAACTTAAACTACAGCCTAAACTAGCAGTCAGATGGTGAGCAAGCTGCGCTGCCAGCGTGCGAGTGCTTTAATTCCTGCATGATCTGCTTTCACCTGAGCAGCTGAGTGTGTCTCTCTGCTGGTGTAGTTATTGTCCCGAGTAGAAAGTAGGCTGGGTACCCCATCACCCATGCTAGCATTTCAGAGCTCGATAGTCTTTATCTATTATTATTAGTACTATTATTATATCCTACAAAAGCATCGGTCGTTGTATTGCTAATGTATGGTAGGGTGCTCCGGCTAGGACAGGCTCGGCTCGCTAATGGGGTCACTCGTGTCAGGGTGTGATGTATGGATTATGTTTACCGTGGCATGTTTTGTTTGTGAGCCAGGCTGTGGGAGTGGGGCAGATGATGAATGAAGATACTCCACAGTTTCACGCTCATCCCTGTGGTCACAAGCCTCCAATACAATAAAGAGCTGCTTGTGATGGAGAGGTATTTATGTGCCCACAGCAGACTTAAAGCTTTAGGTCTGTGGCTGAAGTTGAAGGTGTGATAGTCCACCGCTTTGGTATTTTTGGTTGAAGCTCTTGCGTGACCCAGATAAACACTTGAAATTTGTGGTGAAAACCCTGGAAATGTGTGAACCATCCAGTTGAATAATTTGCCTGGCTGAGATTCTGGTCTGTTTTCCATCTTCATGCCTCCATGCATCAGCTGGGTGATCTTCATCGCCCAAACACAAACAGCCAAATAGGGGTGTGTGTGTGTGTGTGTGTGCGTGCTGTTGAGCACCCCAGTGATGAATGCCTTACCTTCCAAGGTGCAAGTAAAATATTAATTCTCTTAAAAATCAAGGTTGCCCGTGAGCCTTCCTTCACCCCTCAATTGGGCAAGTGGGCTGCAGGGGCGGGAGTCACGGGCACGGCAAGGATGGCCTTTGCTCTCTGGGTGGCTGGCTTGTTGCTGCCATGGCAGAAGTATGCTCAGAGCTTCTCGCTGGTCTCTCTTGGGTGGGTCCAGCCTTCCTTTTCCCCCCTCCGTGCATCCACTTAAATGGACAACCATGGTCTGTACGCAGACTCTTCTTACTTATTTTATCTCCTGAAAGAGATGGGAGTCAAACAAGCTTTTACCTACCGAGTCTATAGAGAAAACGGCCAGGCAATTTTTGTTTCAATCTAGGCGTCTCTCCGGAGCGCTAGTTCCAGAGACTGATCAATAGGTTTTATTGTAGACCTCACTGTCTCTAAAAGCACCGTGACCTTATCCTGTCTAAAAATAGCGTTTGCTCTTGCTGCCTGCAGAACCTTGACCTGTGAAAACCCATTTGGAGCATAACTGACACATGCAGTCAGCTGTGCATCCAAGACCCTTGCGTGCCTCGGGAGAAAGCTCCCCGTGCTCCTTGTGGCCCTTGTTGGGAGGCAGGAGAGAGGGAGGGGGTGCGGTGCCCTGCTGCCTCCGGAATCCCAAGGTGTGGATGAAGGCTGGTCTTCCCCAGCTCCTGAGCAAGCGCTGCTCCAGCCGTGGGCAGTGGGAAGCAAGCACCTCTGAGCATCCGTCCCCTTCTTTTGGGAAGAGCCTTGCATGCAAGCTTGCGTACACGTTCACACCAGCACCGTGTGCCAAGAGCACCCCTTCCGTGCGACGTGACTTTGCTGTTTCTACTGGGAGAGTTGCTGAGCCCCGGCAGCTTTGGGAAGCGCTGCTCTGGAAAACATGGTCTCCTTTTCTGCTAAACTGCTCTACTGAAGATTGGACAAAAGGAGGTCACCTAAGTTAAACCAATTGCTGGTCAGTGGGTGCTTTTTACTCATTAAGGCAGTTCCTAAGGGTAGGGTGAGGCGGGAGAGCTCAGTGTGGGTTTTGGTGACCTACTGATGCACTGGAGGGGCTTGAAGTAGCCACCAGGTACTTACTGCCTACGGCAACGTCTGGCAGAGAAGAGCCCTCTTGCCCACCTGCACCCTCCACCAGAAAGAGCTTGTTTGGTGTTTTCCATGCAAATACAGAGATGTGGGAGAAGAGGAGCCTGGGGGACCCTGCCGCCCCTCCCTCTCCACTGCGGCCGGGCTGCCTGGCAAGGGTTAACCAGCCTCCCCGGTGAGCAAGGTCTGGTGCTGAGCCTCTGGGAGATGAAAAGGGAAGCAGCTATGATTGCAGAGCTGTAAAAGGTGGCATTTTGTTCTCCTGCTAACAAAAGCCAGGACTATTGTTGCCTCCGAGCTTGAAAGAGAGGAGGTCACCGGTGGTATTAGTGCAGCTAATCACATAAGAGGCTGGGTGGGCTCGGCGGACGGCGTCTGCTGCTGGCGGGGCTGAGACCGGCCACCCCGGGCTGTTCCCAGGCACAGGTTCCTCTTTGGTTACACAAAATGTCCGCTCCCGCTCTCCTAATGCGTAGGCTATTATTAGCCGGTGTCACTCAGTTATCTGAGAGTGGCGCTTTTAGCTGCCATCTAAGTGCCTGACACTTGGGTTTACAGCAGATTAAATTAAATTTTAGGCTGGTTTGGCTTTACTGGGTGTAGACAAAAGGAGCAGCTGCCGTGGAAATGTAATCTGGCACTGGCAAGGATGAGGAGCACTAGCTGATCTTCCCCTGCGCCCAGGCTTGGAGGGTCTCAACATGTGGGTGACTATTTTGGGAGCGGGTACATAAACCACCATCCTTTGGAGAGTGGGCACCTGCGTCCCCAGCTCAGTGCCGGTTCATGTCCCTACCAGCCAAAGCGTGTTGAGATGGAGAGCATTTAGACAAGTGCGCACACCAAAGCGGTGCTTATCTTTAGAGTGTCTGTCCAAACGCTGTAGTGCAAAGCCCGTGATAAATATTATTTACTTATTGATGGGTCTGTTGGTGCAATCCATTCCTTAGGCTGCTGGACGCGTTTCTGTATTATTTATTTTTGGCTAAAAAAGCAGCAGGCCTACAAGAAGATTCTACACAAGTTTATTCTGCCCTAAAAGCACATCAGGTCAAGGCCAGGTCCAGAAGTTTGTCAGCTATGTGACTGCCTTAATTGCCAACTGTTGCTGCAGATGGGTGGCACAAGGGGTGTCATCCTGAGTGGAGGTGTGGGGGGAAAGGAGTTCAAAACCAGGGTTCATGCTGGAGACCAGATTCTTCTGGGCCAGCTATGGGTGGAAAAAGGAGCTGGTAGGAGACCTCTCCCCAACATCCGCTGCTTGAAGGGCATTCTTAAGACATTGGATCTAATATCACCTCTATCTTTAAAGTTAGATTGATAGGGATCAAAGACACCTCGCAAGATCAAGATGTGCCTGGCCCTGCTCCAAAACTGCTTTCTCAATAACCTTCCTCAAGAAGGGAAGGGTAGTGGCAGGCCGGTAGTCGGCAAGGCTGTTCATGTCAAGAGATATTTTTTTCTTTAGCTGTTCCAGGGTGGCTGACACCCTGCCCTCCTGAAGTGAGGCATCAGACCAGTCATTGCCCCAAAAACCTGAGGCAGTGGGCTTTGTGGGGCAGGAGAGCAAGGTTCAGCCCGGAGCTGGTGGGAGCAGCCACTCTGCACATTGCGTTGAGTCAAGCTGGGTGGAACTAGCAGGAAAAAGCGGATGTTATGAAAGGTAACTGCCGAATTGAAAAGCAGTCCCCCTCTTGAATTTATTGGCATCTTTTCTTACTGCTTTGGGTTCAACGACTGGCATAAGCAAACGTCATTTTTCCTATATATCTTGGTATCGGCTGGCATGCAGCTCTGGCAGGCTGGCTTGTTTCCCCTCGAATCCCAAACCCTGTTCATCACCGTCCTTCCCATTTAATTGCCTCTCGGCGTGGGAGTGTCTCTCCAGCTGTGGTTTGTGTGCAGGGTGCATTTTAGGGGAGCATGCACAGGTGCTTTATGGGCGCCTCTATGGCTATGGAAGGAGGTATGGTCTTGGAGGCTCTGGAACCAAGGTTTTCATTGGAAAAGGGCAAAATGGAAACACCTCTTCAGTTTCTCTGCCCAGCCCTGCTTTTGGGGTTGAGCTGGACAACTCTGATTATCATGTTAAATTCGCCACCTTTCAATATGAGGTCAGGAAGGTGGTGGGAGACAGGATGGAGCTGTGGTGCAGCTGCTGTGGAAACCTCGGCAGAGGAGGCTGGTTGCCCCTTGCAGCCCTTGACAAGTTGAAGACCTCCTTGAGCAGCCTGCAGGGACGTGTGGCGAGTCTGGCCAAGCTTTGGTCCTGGTGCTTTCCCTCATTCCCTGGGGGACTTTGGAATGTCACAAATAATTCAGCTCAATGTAGTTGCAGGGGTAGGATCCGGTCTCTTAACCTCAGCACGTGGCAGCGTGTTCATCTGGAAAGTGAAAACTTTTTTTGGTTGGGTAATATATTTGCTGGAAAGTGTGACTGGGTGAATTCAGGTGCAGCTTTGGCAAAAAAAGAAGAGAATTTCAGAAAACTTTTGGTCACTGGACCAAAGTCTAAACATCTTGTATTTCATTTCCATGCAGTTTTTCCCTCTGAATTTTCTGTTTGGAAACCAAATGGAAAATCCGTTTTATGTCCTGTGCTAATTATGATATGGACCTCCTATGAAGGGGGTTAGGTTTAAATTATTAATGACTGCACAATGGTTTGACAGCCTCCCTTGAAAAATAGTTATCTGCTTGCCTTGTCTTATTTATTTGTTTAGTGTTGTGGCAAGATTGATTGCCCTGTGCAGGTCTGAGGTCTTGTATGGATTTCTGGGCACATCTCTAGGTGTACCTCACCTATATGTTTTGCCAGTAGGAATTTTGCAACGAGTGGATAATGTGTTTTAATCGTCCCGACTGACCAGTGGTAGCGTTGCTTTGAAATGTATGTTGTTGCTATAGAAAGCCCCCCTTGCCCGTGGTATTTTATTAGTCTGGGATTTAGAAGGAGGATTTTACCTAGTGCTGACCATGATGCTCTCCATCTTGACGGGGACATCCCCGATGTCCATGGGGATGGCCAAGGCGCTGTGTTGGCCTGGCTTTGGGGAGAGTGGTGGCTGCTGCTCTTTCTAAGAAGCTCTCGGAAACCCAGTTTTTGATTCTCTAACTCTCAAATTTACATTTGTCGTTGGGGCTACAGTATGTAAATAACCCAGTCAAATTCAAATCGTGTTTGCATAATTCACACCTCATGTCTGATGGGAGAAAAAGTGTTTCCTTAAATTAACAAAACCCTGTAATTATTTTCTTCCACATGTTGAAATTGGAGAGAAAGGCATCTCCTTGAATTTTATTCTTTGTATAATTTGTTTTTGCTGTTGTTTCGGAATAATTTAGTAATGTATTTGTTAGGAACTGGCAGCATCTGCTAATTTTCAGAGCTATCATGATGATGGTAACATAAAAACTTGAGGCCAGAAGTGGGGCCAACACCTTATTTGCAAGCATTCACATTTATTTTGGTGCTAACGCTGCTCTGCTAGCAGAGGAATACAGTGTTCAGCATAGTAAGAGTATGAAAATTTGGCCCTAAGCAATCATTGCTGCTGCATTAGGGTCAGATTGCGGAGCCTTTACTCATCCCGGTAAGTATTTATTAACCTTCGGAGAACAATGGCTGTAATGAGATTAGCTGGGTAAGTGCTTATCCTGTCGGGAAGGAAGTTGCGGAGTCTGAACCCACTTGGATTTTGGGAGAGATAAGGAGGGCTCTTTGCTCTGCAGGTTGCTTTCCTACCTGTGCCTGGTGGGGCTGGAGGGCAGCGCCACGGACCCCAGCCCGGGCTGGCTGGGTGTTAATGCCTTTTGAAGCGGTGGTTTAGCTTTGCGTTGTCTTTCCTGGATTAGCCACACTGAGAAGGGGAGAAAGAAAAAAAGAAAAAAAAAAGTCAATGTTTTGAGTGACGTGAACGAAGTAATTGACTATCAGTATCAAGAATTACTGCGCAACCATGCAGGGGACAAGTCAGAACATACCTTGACAAAACCCTGCAACAAAGGGCTGCTCAAACACACCCTTGAGTCTAGGGAGCTGTAAATTGAGCTTCAATTCCAATGAAATACTTTTAGGCTTTGTGTATGTTTTTGTATCTACTTGCAGTGATTCAGTGCCACACAGGAGGTGACTGAAGTCTCCCAAAAAGAAGCAGCAAGCACCATGCTCTGCCAAGCACCGAGATCAGCAGTTTGTGTCAGTCCACGGCAAAGTGGCTTTAGTCTTCACAAATCACCTGGGATTTCTCTGATTCCGTTCTCATTTTCCTATCCAGCTGTGTGTAATTTCTAAAAATTTGGGGAGGCAAAACAGCTCCTCGATCATCTTTTCGTCGCTGTTTTTCTCACAAGGGAGAAACAAAGAGGGGGACCTTGTAACCCGCCATGTGAGTGCAATGATCTTTCTGTGAGCAGCTCCACACCCATTTCTTCCTACAGGTTAGAGACACATTTTTGGCACTGGACACGGTAAGCGTTCCAACATGTTTTTAATCTGCAGCTCTCACGTCTTTAAAGGTCTGGTGTCGTGGCTCTGGTTGCGTGCACATATTTCAAGGTACCCGAGTAGTGCAAAATGTGGGTAAAACGTGGTGACACGAATTTCATCTGTTGGTAGGGGTTTGTTCTGTTTGTTCTGCTTGTCCTTTGGTAATGCTTTCTATGTCCTCAGCTTTTTCCCTAAATGACTCTTTTGGATTCCTAGGCATCTAGCAAAAGGCTGGTGACAGCACCCTGCGATACTTTTTGCATTTATTCCTAAATGCTGAAAGCCGTGAACTGCATTTGCTGGGTGTGCAAAGTCAAACACCTTCAGTTGTTCACTTTCTAACCAGCATGCACTTAAACGATGAAACGCGGTGCCAAAATCCACCAAACTCTTTCTGTTGACTTGGGCTTTGGATCGGGCTCCAAATTTGGATTTCATTCCTTCCCCATTTGCTGGAGACGTTGAGCATGCCAATTTATTTTTTCTCCCCTCCTCTCTGGGTGGCATTGCCACAGCCCACATTCAACTAGCCTCTTGATTTCTCAGATGCTTTCTCTTACAGGTAGAGCTGTAGGAGCAAAAGCGCAGGGGGCACTCCCAGGTCATTGGGTATGGGCTGCGGCTGTTGCACGATGCCTTCGACATCCTCAGATGCTGAGATGGCTGCATCTCACCTCATTTTGTGTTTTACTCAAATACACTGAGACAGGAACAGTGCCTGTGGTGGAGCAGTGGGTGAGGAGGAGGAGTGGGGAGGAGATAGATGATCCCTCTCTTGTTCTGGAAAGATTCAGTGGTTGCCCTTGGTCCTTTCACCTCTGCAGGGCCGTGTAAGGGTTACAGCATTTTAGACATTTCCCAAAGTGTCAGCGTTTGGAGCACCATTATGAAGAGACTAGATGAATGACCAAAATGTAGGGGCAAAATAAATTAGGCGGTTCACAAGCTGCAAACAAGTCCTTTGCAGGGAATAACGAAAGCTTGCAGTTGCGAGGCAGTTTCTTTGCAGCCCATTGCAGCGATGTTTATAAATCAGGGTAACGAAACGGGAGCCCTTATTAGGCCTGTGTGACATTAAAGGTGCATTTAGCCGCAAAGTGTAACACTAGCTGCTGTTAAATCAGACAGATGCTCGAACTTTGCTGCAGCTCGCTTGGAGATGACAGCAAGGCTGCGCCTTTGGGACTGGGTCAGACCTTCCTTGGGTATTGCACTTCCCATTCTGCAGAGAGGGGCTGTTCAGCTCTGTAGGTTCAAGCCATGTTTTTTCCCATTTGTGGCTCTCTCTAGTTCTGCCTCCTGAGGCATTGCTCCTTCCTCCCCTCCCTGCCTAACATCCCCTGCCCTCCACTCCCTCTGGGATAGTGGCTGTGGTACCCGGCACATCCCTTTCCAGCGCTGGTGCCTCCTGTCCCCTATGCACAGGCTGCCCCTAACCTTGTCTGTAGGGTCCCTGGCCACGCTGAAACCCTTCATCTGCTTCACCCGTCGCACGTGGGGAAACCTAACTGGCTGGTGTAGGTGCTCATAAGTGAGCGGTATTATATTACCCCACATAAATGTCACATTAATGGAGCATTATAACCAAAAGATGCTCGTAGATCACTCTAAACCATTTTAGGCATCTGTTATGCTTCTGCCACCTGCTCTTCACCCATTCATTTGTGTTTGGGATGGGAAGGATGCTGTCAGGAGAGCCTGGAGAGGACTTGGGGAGGGGGGGGAGGCGGGAGCAGGCCGGCGCAGTGGAGCAGCCCACCTCCCTGCCGGGAGCTCCACTGGCGTGAAGCCCAGCTCCACCATCCCGCCACCTTGGCCGTGCCGGAAGAGACGTAGCAGCAGGGCACTGGGAGGGCACGCTGCGGCTTGGCTTTGAAAGGGTGTTGATAGAAAGTGCTGACTTATCTGAGGTGGCTCAACGCCTTCTGAAAGTCCGGTGTAGGCAAGGGGGGAGCTGGAGTGTCGGTGCAGCCGAAAGCCCACGGTGCTTCGTCTGCGACGGCTTTCTAGATCACACCATGTAACACAGCCCAACAAAGGGCCTTTAAATCCTAGTCAAGAAGACAGACAATAGAAGGTCAGAGTTTAAAAGAGAAAGTGTGCCTCAGACTGATGTAATTCCCCTTCTCCCCCCTTTTCTTAGTGTGAATCCTTTGATATTTGAGCAGGGAAATCCTCTTTATCGGGAAACTCCACCTCCTCTTATCTCTTACTCCCTCGAAAATGTTATCTACTCTCCTGCCTTTCGTGCCTCCCAGCTCTGTTTTTGGTGGAAACCTCCTTCTGCAGGTGTTCTGCCCTCCCATCCCTCTCACCCGGTGGGCGCAGCAAGGCTCAGGGCTTGACACAGGGACTGACTGTAAGTAAACATCCTATGGCTAATGACTCCCTCGGGGAGCCGCACTCACCAGTGACGGTCAGGATCCTGGGAGCGCGAGTGACTTGCCGCAAGATCTCTCAATCTCTAGGTAACATCATTGAGATGCCCCAGCTGGTCATAGTAGTAGCCAGGCTTGGGTTAATGTGGGAGCAACCTTAGAAACATGGGGGTTTATTTTCCCAATCACGCCCCTCTGCTCAGCCAGTATTTAGGTGGATTGGAGCAGCCTCCTCCTTGGAGCTGGAGGAGCCCGTGGCTGTGAGCAAAGAGGCAAAGACATGTTAGCAGACCATGCGCGGCAGTGCTGGAGCTTTGCAGGGGATGGAGGACTGCAGAGTGTGCTGGGCAGGAGCAATCCCATGGGAGGAAAAACCCATCAGACGTGGGCCTGCCTTCCCCCACCTCTCTACCCATACTGGAAGAGCCTTTGCATTTCCCATCTGCTATACTGGCCACTTGCCACTGTGGCATGCAGCACTGCTTGGACGTACAGGGTCTGCAGATGAGGTGACCTTGACCTGTCGTGATGCTGCCCTTGCAGCAGTGGCAATGAAATGACAAGGCATAGGTGGTGAAGCCTGCCTGTTTTCAAATTTCAACCCAGCAAATGAAGGTCTCTCTCAGCTACTTGTACTGTAGAGCAACCTTTTTAATGAAAAGTGTAAAACTAAGCATGTTAGGTCAGACCAGAGGTCTGCCTGAACTGGTGTCCTGTTTCTGGCCTGGCCAGAGTGGGGGCCCTTGCTTGGAGCAGAAGACATAAAGCAGGCAGGGAATTACCCTTTCCCTGCTGTGCTCTCTTGTCTGTCCTCTCCAGCACTGTGGGGTTGGACTGGAGCATCCCTGATTCTCCCTCGAGGTTATACCCATCCCCTCTGGGTATTTGCATATGTTTTGCCTGAGCTGGGACCTGGGAGGTTGCATTATGTTGACTATTGCATCAGATAAGTCGTGTTTCTTAACACTGTGATGGGCTCCAGTAAGACTTGTTAGTGCCCTTGATTTGTTACAATTAACAATAGCAAAGCTGGGGAAAGGGAATGCCCCTGTGTGTACGCTCAAAGCCTCTGGGTATCTCCGCAGAGCTGCAACAGCTCTGGAGACCAAAGAGCTTCTGTTCTTCTCCTGCTCCATGGAAAATCTGATCACAGCTCTGACCCCTGCTCTTGGTAATCACAGAGGGCCAGGCTCTTCTTTTACACAAGCAGGTTTTCACTTAGTGTAACTCAGTGGATGTCAGCAGGAGTATTCTCAATGTGTGCTCACGTAAGGCAGCGCAGAGACCTGCCCAATGCATTTTTGAGCATGGAAGATGTCGGGCACTGGGTGTCTGTGCAGTGGTCCAGCTGGAACCCGTGACTGCTAAGGTGATGCCCAAGGAGTTTTGTTCTTTCTGCATCCAGAAGAGCCAGTGAATGACCTGTAGTTGTGCCTAGGGCAATCCTTGGGGTGTAAATCAGATGGGACCTGCCTGGCCACTTTGCAGTGGCAGATGTTCTAGCCCTGAAGACTCATCCCTTAAGTCAAATGGCAGTGGCCACCAAATTTTTCTCCTTTAGCCATTAAAAGTGACTTTTTGAGTACATTGAATTTTGTCATTCACATTGCTCTCTTCCCCGCCTGTTGGTGCTGAAACACATGGGACTTGGGCAAGAATTCATGGTACTTCTCAGTCACATCTTACCATCTTCCCAGGCTACTTCTATGATCCTGCGCTTCCAACTTCTTACAGCCTGGAAAAGAGCTTGGTTGTGAGAAGACTGTGTCCATGAAATGGTACAGAGTGGAAGGAAATGGTGTCATTAATTGTGCAGTTTATATAGATTGTAATTCTTACAGCCTTCAGGTCCAACCCAGATTAGCCTCCTTTAGTTTAAAATAACAAAAAGAGAACTGTCAGAATCAGAGCAAAAATATTAGCATGATAAAACTTGTTAACAGGTAGCCATTAGCACTTTATGTCTGCATGAATAGTGTCTTTAAGTATTTTATTGGTAACAGAGCGGGGAGGATGGGCAGAAAATGGCATTCGTTTTCAAACTGGCAGTTGCTTTAATTGCAATTTTTTTATTGTCGTCACAGGGTAAGTTCTGAGCTGGGGAGGTGGCCTTGGGACAGGGCTGGCTTTCAAGTGCAAGCCTTTTGCCAGGGAAAGAGGAAAGGAGCAGGTAGTCCAGACACACACTTTTATGTGTGTGAGATACCCAACTCCAAAAGAAGTGTGAGGGATAGCCGTGCTGTGGAGCAAAATTTGAGCGTAATGTCCAGGGGGGTGCTGGTCAGTCCAGGTGTATGAGATGTTCCTGCTGCCAGATCATGGAAATACCCCACAACACTGAGCTCGGCTCCTGGTTGCACCAGTGCTTTGCTGGTAGCCGTTTGACTGATCATCGACGGTCACTCCTGAGCGGCAGCATCCAGCAGTTGCTTAAGGGAATGGTAGACATTTATCTGCAGAATTAAAACAAAAAAGAAAAAAAATAGGGGGGGAAAAAAAAGGGGGGGGGTGGAATGAGGAGAGGCCATTGCCACTCCCCACCAAGCAGTGGCATGTGCCAGCTCCAGTGGCTGGCAGTGACCCTCGCACCGCTTAAGCTGTGCAGTCTTCCCAAATAACCCCGAAACCCAGCGCAGCCCTGTCTGTCTCTGTTTCCACCCTCTTCTCCCATTCCACTGGGGCTTCCCCCATGGTGTGGAGTTCTCCAGCATCCCACTTCTGCTGATGCAGAGGTCCTTGGGGTGGGGTGGGGGGGAGGGGGAAAGATGCATGCTGTTATGGACCCTTCCCTTTGCATCCCTTGGAAAACGTGCCTTGTGGATGTTTTGTTTGCGTCTCAGCAACTGGCAGCCCTTCTTGTTTGTGGAAATGTCAGACCCTGCCTCGTTATTGACTGCGCGGCTGGGTCTACGTGTCTCACCGCTGGCGAGGAGCTGGCCTGGGGCGAAGCCTTTCTTCCACTCGCCTCTCTCTGCCTGTTTTCAAGCCCATGTATCGATGAACACGGGTTGCCTCCTATTTTTTATTTATACAAGTTTTTTGGGGGGAGACAGCCCGCCGGCAGTTGGTGTTTTAGGTTGGTTCTCCACGATGAAGACGCGCTTGGCAGTTGCTCAGCTACTTTTGTTGGTGATTTGGGGTTTCTTGTGAGGTTTTTCTATTGGGTGCATGTGCAGGCATGGACCCTGTTGTGGGAAGGGACATCGGTACCCACCATGTAGCCTGAAAGCCTTGAAAATCTCTGCCTTGGGTGCAAAATGTGCCAGTTGTGCATCAGCTTTTCTTCCTTCCTTCCTTTCTGCCTTCCTTCCCAGAGAAAATACAACAGTGCTGGCAGTTGTACCTTGTTCTTTTCTTATGGGAGCGCTAGAGTAATGGCCAAAACATGGCCTGGACACCGCTCTACCATCTTCAAAAAATCCGTTTGTTTGTTTTCCCCCTCCACTCTGGTGCAGCTGGTGCAAGGACGGTTCCCACCTTTCTGCCATATGTTTTTGGTTGGCTGAATTCTTGCAAGATGGTAGCAGGGTTTGCACCTGGGTGGCTGAGGGCCACAGGCAGTTTCGTGGGTCCCATGCCGCCCTCCGTCCCAAAGCCATGCGCCTGCTGCAGCTGCAAACTGAAATTATATTTCCCCCCCTCTAGATCTGACAAGGTTTTTAAACATACGCACTTGAGTAGGTTTTAACTTTTCCGTCTTGAATCTAAGCAGCTTCAATCAGCATAAACGCTTGCAGTGGGTATAGGTTGCTGCATTTAATAAAGGGTCAGCTTTTCCCCCCCCTTTTTTCTTTCTTTTCTTCTTTCTTTTCATCCCTTATTTTGCATTCTGCCGTGCACGATGAGCGTTTAATCCCTGCCCTTCTGTCTGTTGAGATATTATGTTTTTTTAATAGTGCTTGTTTATGACTAAGGTCAAAGACAGTATTTCAGAACAAAAATTAGAGTTAGTTCATAATTGAGTACATATGTATGTTACTGTTTATTTTTATAGTTTGCTAATTTATTTTTAAACAGCTCGGTTGAGCCAACATGTTTATAGGTCTGTTTATCACATGTCTTGCCAGTCAGAGTGCTAAAAGACACATGCTTTTCAATAGCACAGATCCGAAGTTAAATTAGATAATACCGCCAGGTAGCAATTTAATTACATTAATTGAATGTTTAGGTTGAAATGTAGCTTTGCAAAGGCTATAATGGAATACATTTATAAGTGTCTGCATGTAAATCTTGGCGTTTAAAATGTTACTCAAGCCTGCCGGCGGGGAAATGAAACTGCATCGAGTGTTTTTGAGGGAGGAATGGGGTACTTCACCACAAGTACCGAAGTGCCTGTTGCTTGCAGTCACTTGGGTTTGGGCAGCATCTTGGCTGTCAGCGCAAAGCTCTGTGGGTGCCCCTTCCTGTAGCAGGAGCTCGTGGCAAGTTACCTGGCCGGGTGGCTGCATGGCCTGATCCAGTACGCCGGGGTCAGGAAAACAATGCCCGTGTGAGTCCTGATGGAGAGATAAGGGCTGAGCCGGCGCTTTGCAGGAGGGCAGAGAGTTGTACGTTAGCCGACATAGAGAAAATGTTTGTCCGGCTGAAACCAAGCCCTCTCGGTCACGTCCCGAGCCATTTCCCAAGCTTGCCAGCTTCCATACCGGATTGTACCTGTGGGCTCTGGCCATGGGCTGCCTTCCCCGGCCCGGGAGCTGCAAAACAGCTTCTGAAAGCCAGTTTGGAGGGAGCACCGCCGAAGAGCAGAAGCTGTGAATGAACCACACTCTCCAGCCTGGATGGGGATTTAATTCTCAGTGTAAACATGTTCAAATATTGTATTGTTGGGAGAGGGAAAATTCCTCTGTTTGACAGTGCCCAAGAATAGCAGGCTTGGTTAGGAAAGGACTGGAGAAACTGATCTGGTGCTGTTTGGTTTTGCTTATACCGGCGGCTTCTACACATGGCCATTTCCAAGCAAAATATTAAAATCCCGGCATTTCTAGCAGGGCCAGGGCCGGGCTCTTTGCAGCTCCCTTTAGGATCCAGAGAGCTGAGCGAGTCTGGTTTCAAAAGAAAAAAATAATATAAATACAAGCAGCAGGAGGTCATAGGTTGATTTTTATCAGGGCTCGGGGATAGATAAGGGGTAACCAGAGGAAAGTCACAGCTTTGCAACATTCTTGTGCCAGGGTGGGCGATCTCCTTTTGGGTGCCTGCATGCTGGGAGGGATGGAGGAGGAAGCGGGGGAATATGCAAGACCTAAACACCCAGGCAGTGGGAAGTGTTCAGAAATAAGCTGGTGGTGAGCAGGCCGCTGGCATTTCTTAGGCTCCCATATCGCAAATAAGCCAGGCAAAATACATTGGGCTCAGCACTGGGATGTTTCCATCTGTTCTGTACATTTACTTCTGTGTGGGGACTCAGAGCCTCTCCCTGGTGCTTTTCGGGGTTGGGATGGTCAACTGAGGTGTGGGGTTTTTTCCCCAAATCACACCTTTGCTGAGTAGGGGATCTCTCCAATTACTTGTCCCCAAACAAGGTATGGCTGAGGCAGGGGCTTGGGGGCAGAAGGAATTTTGGACATTAGAAAAAATTTCTTCACTGAAGGGGTTGTCAAGCATTGGAATGGGCTGCCCAGGGAAGTGGTTGAGTCCCCATCCCTGGAGGTATTTAAAAGGTGGGTGGATGAGGTGCTTAGGGACATGATTTAGTGGTGGAATGGCAGTGTTAGGTTAATGGTTAGACTTCACGATCTTCAAGGTCTTCTCCAACCTAAATGATTCTATGATTCTATGATTCTAATAACTGTGCAGGTCCAGGTCACCACAGAACTTCTCTGAAGGACCCAAGGCTTTAGCAAATGCCTGAGGAGCACTTGTGTTGTTCTGTCCAGTCTTACTCATTGCTTACTCCAGTGTGTAGCTTTTCTACTCAGGCTTTGCTTGGACTCAGGTTTCATCCTGCAGCCCTTCCTACACCTGGGATTAGCTCCCAGACACTGTCTTTGGGAGCTCTATCCCAGCCTTTCTGTGCTCTCTCTGGTAGCCCAAGCCAAATGTCCCCACCAAACTTGTTCAAGACTGCCTGCAGGCTACGTCGCTGCTTTGGGCTTCTGGGCTTACAGTGGGGCTCAGAACGTGTCTGGCATGCTCTGGGGAGAAGTCTTCTGCTTAGTTTCCTTTGCAAAGCACCTAATAAAAAGGCCCACAAACTCTTTCCTGCACTGAGCCCAAACACGGCAAGTGTGGCCAACCAGGGCATCTCCTCCAGACGAAAACCCTCATGTAGATAGAGCCAGTGGTGCTCTTGTGCTAATGCAAAACACCCATACAGATAAAAGGAAAGAGATTTTCCTTGTTGTGTAGACGAGGTGAAGTTTCCTGAGCCAGGCAGGAAATTTCCATGCCTGTGCGAGGGTTTTCATGAGCGTGGCTTCACTAATGGCTGTAATTGAGGCAAGATGCTAGTACAGGCAGAGCCTGGAGGAGCAGAAGGGGATGCCATGGTCCATGCTTGCACAGGCCAGAGAAATTAGTAGGTAAAGAAGCGTGTGTGAGGAGCCCATAGGAGCATTGGCACAGTTCCTGGTCACTGGCCTCACCACTTGGGCAGTAGGTACCTGCTTCTTCCTCAAGCTCTAACAGTTTTTGCCTCATCACCTATACTGTGCGTCTCGTTTCCCCCTGGTCTTGAAGGGCTGATGCTCGCTTCCAGCCCCATGATGAAGGACAAGTAATGTTGAACCATTGGTTCTCATGTCAGTGAACCTGACATTTGGGGCGATTGTGGGTGGCATTTCTGAAAAGTCAGATTTTCTAGAAAGCCCCCAGGATAGAAGAACCCCAGAGGTCCAGTTTCTTCTCCATCTTTCAGATGAAAGGTGGGTTCCCCATGCGTCCCCATGTTCCTCTATGGTGGGGCCCAGCCTCATGGGCCAGTTTCTGCTGAAGAAGCACAGCGCGAAGTGATTACTGGATAGGTTTTGAAGCACATACAGAAATATTTAACTCTGTTAGTAGCATTTACTTTCTTTTCCTCTTGCTTTCCCCACCAATCTATAAAGCGCCAGTTCTTTGAGGGCCTGATTTGCATACGAACATGGGGCGGCTGTTGGTCCCCTCGTTTGGTAACTTGTGACTGTCTAAAAAAGCTCTTGTCAGCGGGGTTTTCCCATCCCCTCTCTTTTTAACTGAAAATAAGTAACTGATTTTTTTTTTTTTTTTTTTGTCTTAAAAGAGCTCACCTCTGGCCCGAGACCGACCAGGGAGAGTTTCTGCTGCAAAGAAAAATTAGTCCAAAACCAGAGGGTTTCAATGAAAGTCTCAACATAAAACTGAAGTTACAGCGGCCACCACCAGGTGATTACCATAATGCCGGGTGCTTATTGCTCGGCTCGAGGTTTCCAAATGCTTGGGAACGATTCCAGCTTGTTTGGGCTCGGGAACAAAACCTCTCTGAGATGCCGCAGCCAGGGTGGAAGGGATCCAGGGAGCTGCGGGAAGCGGCGCAGCACCGTCCCCGTGCTGGAGGCTTGTTTTAATGGCTAAAGCTGACAGAGCATCCCGTAGCATTGCAGTAGGAATGTTTGCAGGCTGAGTTCAAAAGGCTTATTTAAAAATGAGTCACAAGCTGCCTTGCTTACTTATTTTAGGATGGAGAGGAAGAGGTAGGACTGCTGTATTAAGGATGCTGAAGTGGTACCTTCTTTAGGATCAGATTGCAGCCTTTTACATTTGAGGGCATCTTCCTTGGCCCCCAATTCTGCTGGCATCCTTGTGAACAAAACCATCGCCGTCGACGAAGTTGGTGTCATAGGGAATGGCTGCATACACCCTTTTGGGCTTCGCAGAGGTTTATGCAGCCTAAAGCATGAGAGTTGAGCACGGGAGCAGATAAACATGCTCTGCCGATCGTCTTCTGCTCTTTGTTTCCTTTGCAGTGGGATCTGTGTTTGCAAAGGTCTTTTTTTTTCCCTGAGTCTTTGAGGGTAGTCCACTTAAAGGACTCGCAGAGATATATTTTCTTTACAGTAATGAGGCAGTGTGACATAGCAGTTGTGGGAAATCTGATAGACTTGGGAGACCCTAGGAGGGTAGAAAATTACTTAATTTACTTTGTGTGCAATAGTCTTAATTTTCAACTATTTGAACAACTGATTGCTGGGGCAATCATCAGATCTTCAGAGTTAAGATGTTTCCTGCTGGAGCAGAGCATTAGCTAAATCAGCGATGGCTGGTGATGGCAAAACGGAGTGATTGTGTGCGTCCATCTGAGGGTAAAGACAAGATTAAAACCGAATCCCCAAGCTTGAGCCACATTGCTTTTTGATTTTTCGGGAAGGGTGAGGCAGGTGAAGCTCACCTGGTTTGGTGGTTAATTAGCTGTGTAGCTCCAGTGGTGGCTCCAGCAGGTAGGAGCAGGGTCCAGTTTGCTTCTGAGCAGGTGAGAAGAGCTCTGCTTGGTGATTCCCCTGGTATTTGCTCATTGTGAGTAACAGCGATAAAATCTAGTGGTGGAATTACGTTATGTCTCAGGTGCTTTCTTTCCAAATTAGTAGTAATCCTATGTGTCTTTGACCCATTTCGTAGAGACAGAGGGCTGGGTTCTGCTCCTCCTTTTTTGTAAGCAGCCAGCTGAAGTGAATGGACCTCGAGTGAAGGGATAGAAACCAGTCCTTCGTTAGGGTTAGGTGTTGGAGTCCTCGTGCTGTGAGCGAGTCCTGCCTTGAATGAGTTTTCCCATTGATTTGGACAAGAGATGCCTTGCGTAGGTACCTACTCGCCGTTAAGCTCACGGGGATGGAAATAGCAGCAGCATAAGCGCGGAATGAGGCACCCGTGCGCACAGGGAAGGGCGGTGGGACTTGCTTTATTCATCAGGATAGAGCTTGTACTAGAGCAAAAATGACAGAGGACTTTTCATTATGAAACCTGTATATTCTGCTGAAAAAAAGTATTTGTAATTGTTTAGAAAGTAAAATGGTCATGAATATTAAAAGACCTTCTCCTGCCTTTCTGTGCCAGCGGAAAATGAAAAATTCAGTGTGAAAGTATTTTCTTATTTAAAAAAAAAAAAATCTGGACCATAAAATGCAATACTATATTCTGAAGGCTGAGAGCTGCATGAGTGAGAATATTTAATTACAATGGCAAAGTACAAACATTTCCTAACAAGCATTCATTGCGTTAATAATAATTAATTCATTCCTTGGCTAAAACGTACATCCCGCTCCCGTTCTTTTAGCTGGCTGGGAATCTGAGCCCCCTTTTTATTTTATTTTGCTGACAGCCGCCCAGCAAGTAGGGAAGGTAGAGGATGGAGACTATTGTATGAACAGAGGCTTTATGTTTCGCTACGTAGATGGTTATGTTGGGGTTGCATGGTTTTGGTTAGCAGACTTCTGCAAACGGAGGCGAGGACTTGAAGCAGATCAGCTGATTCAGGGGGACCGAGTATCTGACTGCTACAGCGATAAGTGTCTGTACAAATATTTATACAATCCCGATAGTCTTTTGAATTGCATTATTACAACACAAAAAGCTGTCAGATTTCCAGGGTTTCCGAGGCGTACTTCTTACGGCTTGCATACATTTTGCCAGCGGATGCGAGCGAGCTCTGCTCGTGCTCGGAGCTGGCTGGACCTGCGCCATCGCCCAGCCGGGAGTGGGGTGGGTGCCGACCTCATGCAGTACCCAGCCTGAGCTGATAAGCCCTGCGGAGAGGCTGGCTATATTAGTTCAGGCTTAGCACTGAATTTATGCAATCATGTGGCACAGGGCTGACTCAGAGCAGCCGGAGAGTGAGATTGTGGACTGAGCAAGCTCAGGGCCACCTGCAAAACGGGGTGGAGAGGTACCCCCCTGCATTTGAGAGCCAGGTTTTAATGCCAGGCTGCAAATTCCCACCTTATCCTGACGTTCCGCTCCTCCCCTGGGTCGCTCGCAGAGGGTCTGACCCCAAGTCTGCAGCTGATTGTGGGAGGCTTCCTGTCGACCGAATGTCGTGTCAGGCCCCGTATAGGAAAACGGCAGTAGTGACCCAAAAGGAGAGATTAGGAGGCTGTGGTGGCTTATGTGCAGGTGAGGTGCAGAGCCAGATGTAGATGGGTTTGGACTAGGTGTAGAAGAGAAGTCAGTCTTGTGCCTTTTCCTGCTGGAAGTTAGTCCAAATATCCGCGTAGGCTGGTAGCCCGGCATTGCCGTCGTGTATGGTTTGATGGTGAGTCTCACTGCACCTGTGGTTTTGCTTAAAGCTTTCTTGGAGCCATGGGATTATGGGATCCTTCTGGCTACTCTGGGATAAAACTTGAAAATGGGACTTCAGTCCCACTTCAGGTCAAATATACACAGGCAAGGTTCACACCACTTGCTGCCATGAGGCCAAGGGGATTATTCCAGATCTGCAAACCCCACAAGAGTTTGAGTCAGTGGTAGGGAAGGCTGGAGGCTTTGTGAAAGTTATTTGAATAGACTGAACACTTCCAGTGGAAAGAAGCAGCTGTCCCGGTGTGGGGTTGGAGTACATCAAGTAGCTGCCCCAGCCCTGGCAGAGAAAGCTCCATATTTTCATGTGCTGATAGTGGTTGCATGTCCTGTTGCGCCCTTATTTGTAAGATTAGGAGTTTGGAAAACGTTTGCAAGGTTGTGAAACCCGAGTCCGGGGCTGCTGTGGGCCTCCTGGTGTCCTTCAACCTCACAGCTCGGGATAGTTTTGTTTTTTTAGGGTGAGTGTGTGTCTTCCAACAGCTGCAAGTGTATCCCCAGAGGTTTCAAAGGATTGGGCTCTTCACTTCCAGTGCAGCATTCGTTTGTTTTTAGGGCATGTTTTTCCCCAGGGAAAGAAGAGTAGCAATCCCATGATCAAAGAAACAAAGCAAATTGCTGTGGAATTTCTGCCTAACAGTATTTAAATTAAAAAAAACCAACACCAACAAACCCCATGGTATATAATTTATAAATGAGTCATGCATGCCTCAGCTCAGGCCTCCTGGAGCAGCGTCCAAGATGTTGGGTTCAGCAGCCAGTGCTCCAGCAGCCTTTCACGTTAGGTAGCAGAGAGCAGCGTCTGTCCCCTGTGGCAGCCCATCGCCTGGGACTCCCTGCTGAACAGCCAGGGCAGAGCCACGAGGCTGCTTCATCCACGTCCCCAGCTGCAGCGATCCCCTTCACTGCTGCAAACATGCCTGCTTGGATGGGTGAGCCAGATGCAAGAAAGGGATCAAGTGAGTTAGGGAGGGAGAAATCGCCTCCTGATGCTCCTGGTAAGGAGTAAAGCCAGGTTTTTCCTGGTGGCTGGTTAATTTGCTGGGACTGCTGTGTTGGCCCTGCTCCTGCAGCACCCATCGCCGCAGCATCCCTGCTCGCCCAACCGGCCAGTATCACTGGATGGACCACACACAGCGTGGCAATGTGGTTAGCCAGATAACGAGGGCATTAACCCTGTTTTTCTGACTGTGTTCTAACAGGAATAGCCCCATTCCTGAAATTTCACCTGCACTCATTATGTCAAAATCATCTAATTCGGCTGCGAGATGTGGGTTGCTGCCATGCCCAGCTGTGGTGGGTGGGATGGGGTAGCTCCCCTCCCTCCCTGCAGATTTGGTCGAGCTGTTGTGGAGCAGTGCTGTGCTCGGAGATGCTTTGCTGGGCCAAAAACGATTAGGGCTGGTTTTCTGGAAGTAGTTGGGTTGCGCTTAAAAATGCCTAATTGGCTGGGGAAGGCTGCGTGTCTTTCCCTGGCAGCCTCTTTTACTTTTACTTTCCTGCAGGGATGTGCTTCAGCATCCCAGCTTCAGAGCAGGCAGAAACAGTAAGTTCTAAGGGCAAGTTTAAAGTGGCATTATTAATTTCACAAAAACAAAACCAAAAAGTCTGTGTAGTGTATTGCTCAATGTATAGTGTAGCTCTGTTGACCAGAAGCATTCTGTTTGGTGTCTCATGGGCAGCGTAGCTGGAGCAGGCAGGTTTCAAAGTGGTCAGCTGCCCCCCTTGCTATTTCCTCCACCGTAGCTCTGTCCCTCTCTGGACGAACGTAGTGGTGTGGGCCATCCTCATCTTGAGTGACAGAAGTGGTGACCGTAGGGAAACTACGATTTGGCGGGGTTTTAAAAGCTCAGCTTTAGAAAAGATGGGAAATGAAGTGCTTAAAACTGCAGGATGTACAGCACAAGGCAAATGCACATCACCAACCTGTGCGGGTGTGATCCTGATCACTGCCACATCCTACTGATGTGGGCAGGGAGCTGCTGGTGCTGCCGGAGCTGCTGCAAGGGTCCTGTCCCTCAGCTCCCATTTCAGTGTGCCCCAAGGCTGTCCCTCGGCCATGGGGTGGCAGGATCTCTGTCAAGCTGGAAGCAGCCAAACTGGCAGGTAGACAGTGTCCAGAGGGCCTCATCCTGCCCCAACAGCAAGGGGCCGGCCGTTTGCCGTAGGACTGGAGCTGTAGCCTTGGTACTCCATGAACAGTACCAAAATCTACATCTGACTGTTGTGGTTTGTCCCTGCATGCTCATGTCCCATAGATACCTTATTACAGCATCTGCACAAGCACTTCTGTGGGGTAGAAAGAAAAAATATATACATATGCTTGCAAACATACATATACTTATTAAACACCGTGAGCGGCCTCGGGACTGAGATGGTAAATACGCTTTGGAAAATTGCCTTTAATCATGGCAAAAGCTTTTCTTCTCCTTAGATGGTGACCAGAGCATGGGTGCAGGGGGGAAGGACTAGAGCTGCTTTGGCCGGTTTCGCCGTCTCCACCTTGTGCAGGAGGTGGTGACGTGTGCTCCTGGGGACAGCTCAGTGACGACGGATCTGGGACATGCTGTTCAAGCGCCGAGTATTACAACTTTGTGAGGAATTTTAATGTATCTGTGTTTATTACGAGCGTCTTCCAGCAGTAATGCATGCCCAGGCAGACAGACAGACAGGCAGCAGGATCCTGCCCCCACCAAAACCTGTGGGGAGCAGCAAACCCCACTGGCCGCCCAGTCACAAACCCAGCTGCAGCCCAACGCGTTGCCTAAACGGGCAGATGTCAACGTTGCTCAATGCGACGAAGACCTGAACGTCTGTTTATTAACGGATAAGATGGCCAGGCCGGCGTACTGCGCGCGAGCCGGCCTGTGCAACTCCTGTGGTTTCCAACCGTACTTATCGAGGGAGGGGGCTGCCTGCCCAGGGAGGGTGTTTCCTCTAATCGGTAACTTCACACGCCAATGGCAGGCAGATGTGCAAGGGGGCAAAGGCTCGGCTTTTTCACAACAGCCGCTTTCACCAGGCTCAGGGGAAGGAGTCATCTAAGGCAAGGCTGGGGAATTCGAAAGGAACGTTTTGCTCAGAAAAAGAAAAGATGAGTGAGTTTTCCTCGAGAAAGGGTAGACCTCACAGCCACCCCCTTGGCCATTAATTTTCGCTTCATTTTCAATGTAGAAGGAATCGACTCATCCCAGTATTTCCTAGCAATAAGTTTAGCTCCAGAAGCCCCTCCCCAAGTCCTTTAGAGGCTTCTTCCATCATCCGCCCTCTGTCCCCGAGATGCTGTGGCCAGTGCACGAGATGGGCACAGACTCAATTTAACGGCAGCTCTCCTGCTTATCAGACTATATAATAAACATGGCTTTTAGGGGGGGATTTCTTGGGGAGGGGTGCAAGGCGGGTGGTGAATGGGAAGGCCAGACACCATTGTCTTGGCAAGAATGCGAGTCCCCGGGGGCGAGCGCGCCTGAGCTTGCCTTCCAAATTGTCCCAGCATCAATCCCCCCTCCCCTACTCCTTTCCTGGGATTTCCTTCTCCAGCCGGGGTTTTGTTTCGGAACAAGCATTGGTCAAACAAGCTTTTGTTTGCGGTCAGTTGCTTGGCACACATACACCAGTTCTGGTGGGGGACAATGAAGAAGCTGTTTCGGGGGCAGCTGCGGTGTGACTGAAAGGGAATACTGATGGAAAAAGGGCGCAGGAAGGAAATAGCTGGGTGGAAATTAATTGGGAGGGTCTGACAAAATCCGGGTGCTGCAGCTAAGGTTGGGAGGGTGGCGGGGAGCCCTTCGATCCTGCTGCCTCGCCCCGCTCGCCAGCTCGTGCTGGTTTGTATTGCTTTTCCTGCAGGATACCCCGCCTTGGACCAACGAGAAAGTTGGACAAAATATTTGCGACAATGTGTCTAAAAAGCTTTCTTTCAGGAAGAAGTAAACTATTTATGGCAATAACAGAGTTTAAAAGGAATTGTATAAGTGAGACTGACTTCTTTGTCAGCAAAAATTGCAGCAAAACCTGTTCATAGATGACATTACCTAAATGACATTACGTACGTATGTCCTTTCTTTCACATTTCCTGTAATCCTGTTATGGCATTGTCCCATTACCTCAAGCACTGTCATCTTTAAATGCTGTCAGAACTTAACTGGATGGCCAAGGACATCAGAAAAGGATCGAGGTGAAGCTGATGGCAATTTCCGACCTGCCGTATATACGGCCAGCTCCCAGCCTGCCCCCAGATGGGGTGTTTTCTGATAAAACGTTCAGGTAAAGTGATGACTCAAGGACGTTTACATTTTTTTATGGAGCTGCCACCCATCACCATGGCGTCCAGCACCCTTTTTGGGGAGCGCTGGGGGAATGGGTGCAGATTGGGTGTCAGAGACACTGGGGTTGCAGGGTATGAGCCAAATGCTTGCCGGTGCTCGTTGGAAAGCGCTCCCATCCCTGAGAAAATAAAGACCCGGAGGTAAACAGCTGGAAAATGCCCCTACAGCACCATAGCCAATGCTTCCACCCCTGTATAGCCTTCATGGCATTAACCGCCATTTGCAAAGCACATCAAACTCCTTGGACTTAAGGTGTGATTAAGTGCAGCATCTTGATGTTAATTGTTTTTAATGTTATTGCTCTCTTATTGTATTATTGCTAAAAAATGATGCGAGGCCAATTTCTTTTAATCCAACCGCGAATGCGCTGCTGTGGTTTTTCAGAAGCGCTATGAGACGTGGCAGCAAATGGGAGGATTGCAACTTCTGCCGTTTACCTGCTGAAATATTCAGTGCTCTTAAGCCCGAGGAGCGGGAAGCGTTGGTGTCGAAGCAGTAGCCTGTTTAAACTGGCAGCCCCTCCTCATCAGGTTATAATAGCGATGATGATAACTGCCAGCTCCAGGGGCAGGAACTGTCATTTTGTTATCTCTGGGTGCAGTGCTGTGCTCTGAGGGGCTCCCGTCCCCTGTGGGAGCTGCTGGACCTGGCTGCAGTGCAAATATCGGCAACCCTGAACCTGAAACGCTCATTGCAGACAGAAGTCTGTGGTCAGGCATACGGAGATATACCTGGTTGCCCATCTTTGGCCCCGTGGGCTGGTTTTCCCAAAAAGCAGAGACTGCATGTCGGCAGCAACCAGCACATGGATGTAGAGGTGTCTGCTGGCAGGTCACAGTGTGCCTCGCATCCTCCTGTGCACCGGGATGTCCAGCAGCATTTATAGGCTAACTTTGCTAGCATAAGCAGATGGATGATGGAGGTCCCAGCCCCCTTTATCCGATGCATTGTCAAAGAGGTGAAGAGCCAGAAAAGGAGGTCTCATGGATGAAGAGCAGGAGAGTGGAGAGTGTCTCTCTTCTGAATGGCAGCCACGTTCATTTGGCCCGATGCAGGGGTTAGATAGCAGCAGGACCCAGAGTTTAGTCCCAATGATGCTAAAGAGCAGGGCCTGGATCCCCAAAATCTTCCTGCTGAAAAATAACAGCAGAACAGCCCGTGGAGTAAGGGGGCATTTATCCCAAGAAAGGGTATCATGATATGACCATGTAGACCATGCAGAAGATCATTTGCTTAACCAGATGAGGTTAGGGGTTTTTTATCACTGTTACTGGTACCTAAGTGCTGGCAGTTATAACATTTAATTGCTTTTTCCTGTAAGAAAATGCTTATCTTGCTAAAAGATGGGATTCTCTACTATCCATTTTGTACACTTAAAAACTGTTGTTTCCATTCCGTTCTTTACCATCAGCGCTGTCTTAATCCATCCTCCAAGGCCAGTCCTCTGCTTTTATCCTCTGCCTATCTGAGGCTGTGAGCGGGCAAAAGTCTCCATGCCAGGTCTCCCCAAATAAGTGCCATCCTCCTCTGCTGGTGGCTCTGCCCCCTTCTCCTGCATGAGGGAAGAGTGACCTGCAAGATGTGCTGGAGCCATCCATCCCTTCCATCCCACAGCCCCCAGCGGGGCTCTCCCTGGAAAGAGTCTCAATCTGGCACTCCCAGACTGGCCATGGTTTGTGCATCACTGCCTCGTCTGGCAACCAAATTGATGCTTTTTTGGATGCCGGAGGAGAATTTTTCTCTCTCCTTTCTAAATCTCTTAATAACTGAAGATTTAGGTGTAAAAGCACTAACTGCACTCCGTTCACTGGGGTTTTTTTTTCAGTCATAGCTTGGCTTTTTTTCCCCGTATAGGCACAGGAACCATTTATAGCCGAGGTGGGCCGAGTTTGCAACTTATTAATCTCTCCCTTGCATGTGGGTTGAAAAGAGACACCATGCCTTTATCAAAAGCCAGGCTAGCACAAAAGCCTATGCAAAATCATCATCAAATCCTATTAGAGGTGGAAAATATCTCTTAGATCATCTCATTCATTTCCCTGCCAATGCTAGACTGTTCCTGAGAGTTAATTTTCTAGTGTCTGCCACTGACTCCCTGTGTGACTGCAGGTCTGTCATCTTGCCTTTGGGTTGTCACTGTAACTTCCACTCGTTTCTTTGCATTTCCAAACAAGCCTCGTTTTGTTCGGTGGTTGCCTGTGTTAGGTTTTGCCCTGCATTACATATTACCAGTGGTTTCTATGCGGAGAGCATCACCAGACCTTGCTTGCATCTGGGAAAGGCATCCCCATGGGATGGGGAGAGCTGGGTGCTCGGGGGAGCTTGGGGAGTGCTGTCCCCCAGACAGGGGCTCCATCCCCTGCAGTCACCGCTACCTGCTGTAGGGGAAACAAATATCTCCGAGGGAGGTTTCCCTCCTGCAACATGATCAGGTCATACCCTGTAAAGCACTTCTCTTCCCCCAACCTCTGCTGGCACCGCCTTCGATAAACTCCCACCCCAAAGTCCTGGGCTGGCTGTGACATCCACTCATCAGGGGGGAAAAAAATAATAATAATAATTCAAAGCTGCGGCTATTTATAGCATTAAGCAAATACAGATTTCATCAGGGTTCATTTCAGAGGAGGAAACAGCATGTAGGAGCAGAGTAACCTTACGTGTAACTTCCCGCCGGCGCTGGCAGCGGTGATTGAATTCCCTGACACGGCGAGGGTCTGGGCAGCCCTGCCAGCGCCGGGAAGGTCAGTCCGGCAACTGTCACCCGGAAAGCATCAAAAGCACGAGCTGTCAATAGCGACCCACGTTTGCAGAAAATCTAAGGGTTTTCTAATTAACTGAGGATCTCTAAATTAGAGTGAAGCCGCTCGACAAGCCCCCTCATACGCCTTAAGTGTCAGGGCTCAGCTGATGGCCGCATCTAACAAGCGGCTGATTTTTAACAGTAGCTCCGAGACTCAATCAGCTCCTAATGGCTCCGTTTCAAAACGTTTCAGTGCATTTTTCATCTCTTACTCTGGAATTTATGCTCTTTGTTCCCTGCTCAAATATTCTGGCGCTTTCCTTAATTTCAGGCTTCTGCCTTGCGATGTCTCCTCTGCCCTAACCAGGCAAGCTCATCGCTTGCCTTTCCCCGCACACGATCCTCCGCCGTGGCTGCTCGCTCTGCTTTCTAATCAGTAAGTTTCAGATATTCCCCCTTCCTCTCCCCCCTGACATATAGGCAGTGCTGTGGGGTCTGGAATTTCATAATTAGAAGGAAGCCCACGTTAAACAGACCCCTGTGTAATAAGAGCTGAAAAGTGGTTTTATTTCAGCTTTAAACCTCCTTCCTTTAAGCTGGCGAGTGCAGTTTGCAAATGCACCTGATCCTGGCCTCCCTGCCGCTGCTTTTATGCAGCACCGCAGATCTGGGTGCTGGCGCTCCTGGTTTACACCATGGCAAATGAGATCAAACCCTCATTTCGGCTGCATTCACAGTGGAGTAAGAATATGCACATTTAAACTGAGGGCTTTGAGCTGCTGGGAAAATGATGGGGGGGGAAGGGCGGAGGTGGGTATCTTTCTGATGTGTAACTCCCATCGCCGGTAATGAGACCCACGCGAGGCATCCTTGGGAAGGCCGCAGGATAAACTCCCACGTAAGCACTGATTAGGAACAGATAAATTCCATTCAGGAAGGTAGAGAGTTAATCAGCAACTCTTCAAGACTTCTCCACATGTGTTTATGTTCAATGGCTTATCCATATCTTGGCAATTATTCACATGAAATAGAATATAAATCCCGCTGCCTAATTTTTCTTCGAAAAATTTCACAAGGTAATCAAATCCCAAAGTGCATATTCTATTCCGGTGGTTTTATCAGTAAATCAAATTTTTATAATTTATCAGCAAAAGTTAGATTTAAGCATCCTCACTGTAATGTTTGAAAGATGAACATTTGTTTCAGCGGGTACTGTGCCAATCAATAATCTTCCAGCTTGACTCAGCTATCAATTATTGCTGCAATTATTTGTCTAGTTGGATATTTAAAATGTCATCAGAAAGAGATGATTACATATTCCAGAAAGCAAGGCACTGTATAATCAGATGAACTGAATCCAGTTAAATGTAGTGTGGTACTAACCTGTCCTTCAAAGCTGAATTCTGCAGCCGCGACTGAAACAACAGCTTTCTGCATTATTGTAAGGAAACAGATCTTAACCTTGGAACAGTGCGTGTTATTGGGGTCGGGTAATACTCGGCGAGAGGAGACCTTGCAAGCCTGGAAATTGAATCAGCCTTACTGACATAAAGGAGGGAGGTGGGGTGGTTTTTTGGGGGGGGGTGTGGCAGGGGCTGGTTTTGTTGGATTTCATCTGCAAATCTATAAATAAGAAAATCCACTCTTCGTCTGTCTTTCTGGGAATTTAAACTCCTGAGCTCGAAGCGCCAAATTTTCATATGCCCTTTTTGCATTCCTTGACTTGATGTATGTATGGTAAATACTCTCTGTGCCCCGAGAACGCAATAAAGCTGTAGCAATTCTTGCAAGTCTTACATCCTCCAAACTCCAGGTATTCGGAGTATTATATCATTTTCAACTTCAAGGATATCTCAACGATGGAGAGGAGACAGAACAAACTGGAGGAGACCGAACAACTTTACGACACCTTTTGGTCCTATTTGCAAAGCAGGGAGGGGAAAATATATATATTATCGATTCTACTAATACTCGCTTGTGCAAGTTATGAAACTAAATGTCGTAGGATCTGGTTCAGCACTTGCTGTGCTTGCAACTCCCTGGTGACATTGAACTTGCTCAGGGACGGAATAAACCTTTGCCTTCCTGGCAGATGATTTGCAGGCAGAGGTGTCGTTTGGGGGGACCTGCAGTTCCCCTGACCCACTTTGTCAGGATGGTTTGCTGCTGGCTAAATATCATTAATTTGAAAGCAGGAGGAAAGCGAGCCAAAGGGGAAGGCTGGGAAAGAGGAGAGTCTGAAGAGGATCCATCCCCTCTTCATGCATGTCCCCAAGCCTGTCACTTGGCTGAGGGCCGGGGCTTTTTTTCCTCCACGGTCACCCTGCCCGAGGCACTGGTGGGAGCAGGGGTGCTGCGGGATGGAGAAGGGGACCTCAGCAGTGCCTGTCTGGTGAGAAGGGCCAAGGGGGGCTGGCAGGGTCCACCGCACCTCTGCAAGGTGATGGTTTAAATGTACATGTTTTACAGAGCCGGGCACATCAAATAGAGATGCTAATATGTGAAATGCAGCAAAAATAAAGCAAAGCCATAGGTGATGGGGAGACTTGACGGCCCGGCAGTGCCCTGGCAGCAGCGTGCCTGCTGGTGAGCAGCAATGGGAAGGTGTCAAGCCCCTGTTTATCCCTCGGAGAGGGCTCACAGCCGTTTCAAAGTGAGAGTGCTTTGATCTCTTCAGGAGTGCCCCACATGGTAGCGCCTCTGCGTCCTCCAGCGAGATCCCACAGCACTAATTGGGTCACCAAGCATTAGTGGCTCTTCTTGGGAAAACAGCGTCCTGGCATCGCAGCTGAGAGTGTCTATACGTAAGAGAGATGTTTGCGTACCACGTGTGTTTGCAGAGCAGCATCCACGATGCACGCTGCGTCCATGCAGGCCGCAAGGCTGAGCGATGCCAAGGCTACAATACAAACCAGGAGAAACACCCCACCGCCGGCATCTGCCAGGGCTTGGGAATCTTGTGCCGTGTCTCGCCCCACGCTGGCAGGGATGACCTGAGATGTCATGCCTGAGCATCTCCTTTCTTTCCTTTGCAAGAAAGCACGCTCTGCCTTTTCTTCAGATGCTGCCGGCTGGGGATAAAACAGTAGAAAAGGAAACGATTTATCACATAGGTGTATTAGAGTGTATAAAATGATTTGGGAGCTCTCTGTGGCTGTATAATTACAACACTGCATTTAAAAAGTGAATTATTGACTTGATTGTCCCCAGCAGCCACTGGGTAAATGCGTAATTACGGACTGTTGGAGCAAGGTATTGTTTGCTGGGTCGTCAGGTTAGGCTTTGAAAGCACTTTGATGCTCTTTTTGGGGCAGGGCTTAGATGAGGCATGGTCCTTGGTGGGTCACAGCCCAGGTGGACCTTCCAGCAGGGGACACATCTGATGCCAGGTAGGTCCAGAGGAGCTGATTTTAGCAGGTGTCAGCCCAGCGATGCCTGTCCTGTTTGAGTCTATTCGTTTCCAATCCTTGTGCCGGCGCTTGGGAGAGGCAGTCTGGGAGAGGTGGGCGGGGAAGCCTGTGCGTCTGGGATGTTGGTTACGTCGCTAATGATATTTTTAGACAAACGAGATGGTATCAGCAAGGAGTTCCTCCTACAGGGCTGACAGCACCGTGTATTTCGCCCTTTAGGTCCCACTGCCGGTATTTGAAGTTAACGGAGCTACTACCCATGTAATGCTGCAGTCTGCATTGCCTCTATTTCTCCAACCCTGTAGCTCTAATGTATAGTGTGCCTATGTGTGCGTGATCAGTCTTTTTTGCTTCAGGGGCTTCTTTTTAAAACTTCATTCAAAGCTGAATTTCAAGGACAGCGTTATTTTCCGACGGCAGGTTTCTTCTGTTCCTCGCTAATCAAGATGAGACAGATTTCCGCCCCCCTTAAGTTTTAAAAAAGCACAAAATGAGTCGCAGCCTGATACCTTACTTGCCAAGTTGGAGCTTGAAGCAGGTTTTTTTGGTGGCCAAATCGTAATCGCCTTGAAAATGGTGACAGACGTTGAGGTCAGGCCGGTGTGCCTGGCAGTGCTGCCGTGCTCCGGCAGGACCCCAGCACGCCGCACCTCCCCACTGAGGCTCCGGCAAACTGGGCATTTTACTGCTTCTCGTTAATAAAATATTTTTTCTGTGTGGGGAAACCAGGTGTTATGGGTTCGGTTCTGCTTAGAAGAATGAGTGAATACACAAAACATGTTGAGGCTACAACCAAAATGGTCATCCATGAAATCTGCACTTCTGCAAGATGTTCCCCAGGGTTACAAGGAGCCCAGCTGCTGCCAAGGATTCTGCATGAGGATTCTGCAAGTCCCTGCTCTTCTGCAGGGAGGAACTGGCCGCCTTCTTTCCATCCCATCCCACTCACTCTTTCCTCAGGCCCAAAACACTTCTGTTTTGTAGAAACCTGAGCAGTGCTGCAAAACCCGATGAAAATGTGGCTTTGGGAGAAGAAGGTGAATTCCTGGAGGTCCTAACTTGAATGGCAAGGCAATGCCAGCTGTACCTTTTTATTATTGCTGTTGCTTGGGTTTCTTTTTGAAGTTTGGGTCGTGGCGTTAGTGTTTTGGCCCAGTTCTTCTTTAAAAGGAGGTGTAACCATAAAAGGGAATTATTGATCCTCGGTGTAGAAAACATTTTGCCAGTTTTATTAAAATGATTTCAGAGAGTTTGTATTTGCAGGAAAAATAATTATTTTCAGGAGTAAGTCTTTATCAGTAGGTCGTAGATAAGGAAAGGCTGGTAAATATGGCAAATGGGGCGCTGAGGGTCCCAGAAAACATTTTCTAGATTTTTTTATGTTTTCACAATCAAGCTGGTTCCAGGGCCTGCCATCAGGCCTGTTCATAAACAACATGGGCTTGATTTGCAGAGTTTTCTTTTTCAAATGCGCAACAGCAATGATGCTTTTTGTTTCACAAGCAAGGCCGCGTCACTTCCTACAGATTTTTGGGGACGTTTTTCAATGTTTCTGAATCTGGTTCATCTAGTGATAAAGAGAAAAGATAAGAGAGGAAGTACCCTGTTGTACATAAATGCAGCTACTGCTCTTATTTATTATTGCTATAATTATTATGACTACATCAACAATGCTGATGCTAACAGTGCTAACAGCTATGTCTAACCGGTTAATGACGGACCAGGTTAATAATGCGCCTTTTGCATTCTGGAGAACGGGGAGGAAGAATTAGTGCAAGAAGGAAAAAAAATATGTGTGGACAGTTACAGTTTCCCGTCTAAACTGATGCTACCGACTACCAGGAAAAGGTGAGTCACGACAAAGCAGCTATTTCTTACCAAGGGAGAAGTGGGCTGCTTGCAGGCATGGAGTGGACCCATTTATCTCCCAGCCCTGCGACGCTTCCTGTGTCCCAACTGTTTCACTTCTCTAGTTTTCAGTTGAGAGGAATTTCAACAGTACGCATTTCCAAAAGAGAGGCAAAAAAAAAGAGATTTGACGAGCCAGATGGAGAAGAACTGAATCAAGTACAAGTGGTAACAATTAACTGCATTTTTTTCCTTCCCCCCTTTAAATACCATAACAACTCCAAATTTATCAGTCCAAAAACCAAGCAGTCAGTTGACATTAAAGCTGAATAAAGAAGTTCCCGGGTTTGGCTCAGGCTGTTCCTCTGATAAGTGTTTGGTGGCGAGCAGAAGAGAGGGGGGTGCTTACTGCAGGTTGCAGGTGTTTCTAACTTTTGTTAAAGTTGCTTTTAACTTTTGTTCTCTGCAATTTGATAGCAAAAGGTGCGTGCGTGCCCTGTCGGTGCAGGTAGCTCCGGTAAAGACACCTTGGCTTTGCTTGCACGTGTGGATTTTTTGGGGAAGGTGGAGGAGAACGCGGGAGCTAAGACACCAAGGCTGGTGACGCTGGCTTGCGGAGAGATGCTGCCGAGAACAAGGGCTGGACCATCTGGGCAGGGAGGGCCAAATCCTGGTCTGCTCGGAGACTTTTCTGGCACGGGGATTCCTCCAAGGGAGTAAATCTGCAGCTGTGAATGAAATCCTTGCAAACACCATTGGCATGTACGCAGTCACTGCTTATGCCGCCGTTTTGTTTGTGAAAACACTGGGAAAACTGGGGTGTCTAATACAGCGTGTTTGTTTGCAGCCTGTACGATGCCCTGCAGTAAAGTAGATGTTATATTAGTATCTCGCTCCTTAATCTGGTGGTCTTTCCCAAACAACGTCCTGCGCTATGGGCTGCCTGTTCCGAATAGGGGCACCGAGAGGATGCTGCACACGGTGTTTCAGCATTGCTTTTCCGTAAAGTGCTGGTGTGTCCGGCAAGCAGCTTTCCTGGATCCAGCCCTGACTTTTGAGAAACGAAGGAAGCTCTTCCAAAGCACATTGGCACACGCGTGCAGATTATTCCATTACTCACTTGGCAATGCCTGAACTTGCATGCTTAGCTCCAGAAATCCCTTTTTTTTTCTCCCCTGCCCCCCCTCCCCCGCTTCTCCCCCCACCCCAGCAGTGGCATCTAGCTGACAGCTTCTCCTCCCAGCTGGTCTTCTCCCCGGCATCTTGTCTGGCTTTGCTGCTGGTGGCTGCGGACACGGCTGTGGGTCTTGCTCAGAGCCAGCTATATTGTGCCTGGAGGTGTTTGGCTTGCTTTGACTCGGACTTTGAGCGCGCCGGGCGTATCTGTGAGCACAGTATGGAAGAACCAGCTTTTTTTTTTTGGTATAAAAAAAGCCCCTTAATGATGAAAGCAGCTATCTCTTCATATTTTACTGAGTAATTGTGCCAACTGCCCTTAAAGGCACTCAAATGCCAATATCCATCCCACTCGTTTGTTAACATTTTTCGGATCAGAAGCTAAATCTGTCACTTGTGTGTCACTGGTTAAATCACTTCTTTTGGGGGCATGGCAGGCAAGAGCTGTTCTGCTGCTTGGTTGTTTTTTTTTTCCAGCAGGAGACAATAACTTGAGAAACACTAAATATTTGTGCTGTAGTGAAATGCCATGCCCTGTCACTTGTCCTTTGCTGGCCGGAATGTAGAAAAAGGAATAAATACATAAGGGTGGGTGAGGCTTCACTGGGTGAGACCAGTCAGGTTTCATATTGGCCCCGTGTTTTGTATTTGGTACGTGGTATCCCCATGTAATTCTCCTAAAGGGGTAATTTCCCAAATAGGAAGAAAATGAGCAGTAAAATTGAGTGGGAGGAAAGATGTAGAGGCAAAAATGCAAATGGTAATTGGAAGCTATTTGTAAAGAGTTGATGAGCTGTCCAGGAAGGAGAGGGCAACTTTGGCCCAAATCCAAACTCCACTTCACCCGCTTCAGTGGTGAGATGAGAACAGCAATTAGATATTAAAAAAATCAATATATGACAATTTAAAAAAATGGAAAATAGATAGCCATCAATCGCAGTGAGAAACCATGATGGGCGGAGAACTGGTCAGGGGAGCTCAAGGTGCCGAGGAAAACTCGTGCCTGGCACAGATGGCAGGAAGAGGAGAGCTTCTCAGGGTCCTGGAGAAAAGAGAAACCCTAGAAGTGATGGGTGGAAGAAGCAGTAAGGTAGAATTTTTTAATAAATATTTCTGCTGTAGAGCTGGAAAGCAGCACTGTTGTGTTTCTGTATCATAGGCAGGTGATGATGTTTTTTCTAGCTCATTAGTAGCCAAGGAGGATTTTATACAAGGTCCAGTGGAGATAAATATTTTTAAAGGAAAAGGCCCTGACAACTTGCACCCAAGAATCCTTAAAGATTGGCATGTGATGCTGGTTTTTAATAAAGCTTACAGACTGGGAAAATGCTGTCAAGAGCTGGTCGGGGTAACTGTGGGAGAGTTGGCAACACTTTGCTTATCTCTTCTGGGCAAAATAATTGAACAGATGATATAAGATTCAATTGATAAAGAATTAAAGGATAGAAATATAATTCATGCCACTCAACTTAGATTTATGGAATATAGATCTTGTCAAATAAACCTGATTTCATTCTTCCAGATGACAACTTTGGTTGATAAATGTAGATGAAATAGACTCTGCAAGGCATTGGGCGTGGTGCTGCGTGACATTGCGGGCAGGAAGGCTGAGCTCTGGGTGGTATCGCTAGCATGGGCGATTAAGAGCTGACCAAGAGAATTGGGAATGCGGGAGCTTAGCCAGAGAAGCATCCTTGGATGGGAGTGGTCAGCAGGGGCTGGTGGGGGCCACGGTGGTGGTTAGTGTTTTGTTGGTGATTTAGAAATGAATATGCAATTGCGTCTGATTAGTGTTGTGGATAAAGCAAAGGAGGTGGACTGATGAAGATTAACAGGGATGGGTTTATGGGGTGGTTTGGAAAGACTGCCAAGTGGGGTGAGTTGAGAGCACGGTTGGGTGCAACCTGCTGTGGTGCCTGGCTGGAAGAGGGGAATTGGGGCCATGTGTACAGATCCAGGGTGCGGTACCCCAGAAGGCAGCAGCTCTGTGGGAGGCTTGATGGAAAACCAGCTCCTTCCCAGCACGATGCTGGGCTGAGTAGGGCTAGGCTGGTCCTTGAATAGTGGAGGCGGATGGAGGGATGGCGTCAGGATGGCAAAATAACTGTATTTTGAAGCATGCCTTGATTTCAGGGTGCACAAGACCCTGAGTGTGCGTGGGGGGGCACACTGAGTAATAAGGGGCTTTTCAGTGTGTTGGCCAAAAAAAAACTCAACAGAAGAAGAGAACGAGTGGAGGTTGGAGTCAGAGAAATTCAGGTGGACCCAGTACTTGTCTGTGAGTGTGGTTAGCTGTGGGAACCGAATGCGGTGGCAAGCTCTTCTGGTCCTCTGAGCTACTTTGAATGGTTTTCACTGGGATTTCATGCTTTTCCCTGAAGACTGTTCACGGGGCTGGAGGAGGTTATGCTTTACCCAAAGACATCGTGTTGGTTACGGCACAGGACAGCTGAGTGACATGTAATGCAGGAAAGGTCAGAGAGTGAGGGCTGGTGGTCTCTTTTGCCCTTAAATTCCTCAATTTGAAGCAGCTGAGGACACGGGCTCTAGCCCCACTGCCAGTGGCGGAGGAGGGCTGGTTCGTCAGTGACCCTTTTTACATCCTGATCTGAGGCATTCCCACTAGCCTCTTGGAAATCGGCCGAAAGCTCTGATGGTGTCGCAACGCTGCTGTGGATAACACGTCCCATCACATTGCCTTAGTGGATGGTGAGGCACGAAGAGCCCTGTGGGACCTTCTCCATCTCTGTCCTTGGCTAGCACCGGCTACTGCATCTCCCTGCTATGCTTCCCTCGCTTGCCCATGGTCTTGCCCGGATGCTTTAGCTGGGAAGCCTGTGTGGACGTAGAGGCTGGCCCATAGTTAGGAGACATCAGTGGATCTACAGCATTCGGGTCCTACGATCCTGTCCAGCTTTTGGGGGGACCCGAACGCAGCACCAGAAAGTGTGGTGGTGGGATGGGAGGAAGGAAAGGCGAGTCCCTTCCAAAACCAGGGGTCGCCGTGGCAGTCTAAGGACGGACCTGTCTCGCCGCCGGCGAGCAACATGTGGATTAGTGCCATAATTCTTGCAGTTTGGCAAGGCTGCATCAGACTGGAACGTATCTCTAGGTGGTGATATGGTCAGTCAATAGCCTTCATAATTAATCAAGCACTAATAGACAAATTAGAAATCGTGTCTCTTCAAAGCAGGAGGTGGAGGCAAATGGCTGGTAGATTTTAACTGTTTCGCTGCTTTATTTTATTGCCTGGTTTTATGTTGCTCCCTTGAAAATGGTGGGTTGTTTAGGGAAGTTTTGTACATAAACATGATTTTAAATTTAAATTATTATCTTGATTACCAAACGTGGATGGTGAATTGAAAACTTGTTTTTCAGGCGAGCAAATGAAGAATAATATTATATTTTACACTCCACTAAATCAATGTAGCCCTAATTTTGCCATGCAGGAAATCAATTCCAGTCTTTATAACAGTCGAAGATGTTATGAACAAAGTAATTTTGCAAATTATGACAAGTAATGCATTTATTGATGACTGTAGTTTAGGAATTTAGAATTTGTGAGCACTGTAATATAATAAGGCCGTACTGGCAGGAGCTGAGTGAAATACAGATTATACGGTGAAACTGTAATGCATCATTTGCTATTAGTGGACTGGTAATAATTACCAGTTTCAAAGCAGCTTTTTCCATGTAATCTTTAGTCTCAGTCGTAACAGCCCTTCTCATTGACATTATGATTACACAAGCTGCCCTTATGATCTAGAATATCTAGTTGGTGGGAATACTAAAATGTGGTAGTGAACGCTCGGTGTTGTATCCTCATTATAAGATAAAATGCTATTTTCTCTGACCTGATCTATAAGGTAGAGAGGCGAGGTAGCGTTACGTTGTTAGCTCCTACCATGGTGTTAAAAACTTCCACTTCATTACAGCGAAGCAAGATGAAATTTTCCCATTTAAGATTTTTTCCCTAGCTCACAAATGAGCATAGGAATGTGAAAGTCCAATTGAATTTCCCTCTAATTTCAGCAGATTTAAGTATTTATCTGTGCTCGCATGCCTGGCACATACTAAACACTGCAATGCATTTTATTCCAACACCAGCTTCATGATGAAACGTTAACTATTATTCCAAGGGCTTTTTAAAGTGATTAAAGTGTTAAATGCCTGCTGTAGATGGTCGAGCCTCTTTTTACTCGCCCGATTCAGCTTGTCAGGCCAAAACGCAGGATAAAACGTAGGATAAAATGTAGGATAACGGCAGAGCTGGGAGGCAGGGAAGGAAGCTGCCACTGGCGCTACGGGCTGCCTGCCTCTTCTATCCCCAAATCATCATTCAGCTCGCTGGAGACCGAAAATGCCCATACGAAGCTCCCCCCCGCCCCCCGCCACCCCCGGCAAGTGAGATGGGAAAGAAGACGGGGGCAGAAAAAGCCACATTTTCTTTCCAAATCCACCTCGTTTGTTTTTTCTTTTCCTTTTCTTCATATTAGGCAAATAGGGGAAACCACACGGGCTCTCGGTGCAGCATGTAAAGAGGTTTGCCCAGGCATGGTGCCTATGGAGCAGATGCCTCGTAACATTGGTGTTGGGGCAGGGCAGGGGTACGAGGTGCAGGCAGGCAGCACCCCAAGCGCTGATCTCTTTGGGGAGCTCCTGTGTTTTATTCAAACCTCAAGAGCATGTTTTTTTTTTTAAAATATCACTAAACAGCAGCTCTACAAGAACTGCTGGGCAGGGCTGGAAATTAATTTTTATCCTCCTCTCTTAGCTCTTGTTTCAGTTTAGTAAAAAAACATCCATAAGGGGGTGGAAGCGAATTATTCGCAAAATTACAGTAATCGATAAAAGCGCACTCACCTTCACCATATCTCACGCCACTCTTTCCTCGCAGACGGCCCTCAAAAAGTTATTCATCCCCCTTGTTTTGCCATATATTAGGAGGGGCTGCTTTCTGCTGTCATTATTAGCCCGCTTTTTGTTTAGTTATTTATTAGTTGGTTGCTCTTTTATAATGTCCGTGTTATCTCCAAAAATAAATTATCATGAAATAGAGTTAGCTTGCTACTTGCCAAAGTGGCATTTACCATCCTCAGCTTCTTTTCAGTGCGAGAGAAATAATGCGGCTCCGGCAGGGCGCTCGGCCAGGCCTCCTGGCGACCCTCCAGCTCTTTCCCTGGCGGAGCTGCCGCTCTCTCTGCCTTCCCTTCTCCCTGTCCCGCACAATCTTTTCTTTATTTTCAATTTCTTTTACTTTTTTTTTTCCCCCCCCTCTCCGGAGTCGAATATCTGCTAAGGAGCAGGAGATGCTGCCTAATTTTGTACATGCTGTTAGTCTCTCAAAATAAGGAGGCGGCTAATAACGTGGCATTGCCCAGCTTGCTAGCAGTTGTGATGCTTTGGGTTGCTGCTTTAAACCGATGTACGTGGTTTTCTGGAGTGCTTTTCAGAAGGGGATTTATTTATTTCATATATATCTATTTATCTATCTATCTAGCTGTCTATCTATTTTCTCTGCAATTTAAATGTTAGCAGCCTCTTGCAGCATAAAGTCTGCTGAATCGTAACTGGCATCAGTTGACTTAATCTTTTTGTTTCTTATAGCTTTTTTTGCTGCGGTTACCTGCCCAGGGTTCGGTTTTGAACCCGTGGCTGGGGATGGCAGGAGGAGGTGGGCGCGTTTTGGGTGGGTTTGGACCTCCCCATTGCACCCCTCGCCTCCTCCCGTCCCCCTTCCCCTGCCTGCGCCTGAGCTGGGAGATCCCTTCCCCAGCTCCCAGCGGAGCATCCCGGAGGAGAGGAGCTTAGGCGGGGAGGCGAGCTCTTGCCCGCCGGTGGGGCGGCCGGAGATTGACGCTGCTTGTTGTGTTATTTTGCAGGTAAAGATGAGCCCAGCAGCTACACGTGTACGACTTGTAAACAGCCTTTCAACAGCGCCTGGTTCCTCTTGCAGCATGCACAGAACACGCACGGCTTACGGATCTACCTAGAAAGCGAGCACGGCAGCCCCCTGACGCCACGGGTTGGTATCCCAACAGGACTAGGTGCAGAGTGCCCTTCCCAGCCACCTCTCCACGGGATTCACATTGCAGACAATAACCCTTTTAACCTGCTCAGAATACCCGGCTCGGTCTCGAGGGAGGCGTCGGGGCTGGGAGAAGGGCGTTTCCCACCCACGCCGCCCCTCTTTAGCCCTCCCCCGAGGCACCATTTGGATCCGCATCGCATTGAGCGCCTGGGTGCGGAAGAAATGGCTCTGGCCACCCATCACCCTAGTGCCTTTGACAGGGTGCTGCGACTGAACCCCATGGCGATGGAGCCCCCTGCTATGGATTTCTCCCGGAGGCTGCGGGAGCTGGCCGGCAACACCTCCAGCCCGCCCTTGTCCCCGAGCCGGCCCAGCCCTATGCAAAGGTTGCTGCAGCCCTTCCAGCCCGGCAGCAAGCCCCCGTTCCTGGCCACGCCGCCCCTTCCTCCTCTGCAGTCCGTCCTCCTCCCTCCCAGCCGCCCATGAAGTCCAAGTCCTGCGAGTTCTGCGGGAAGACCTTCAAGTTTCAGAGCAACCTGGTGGTCCACCGCCGGAGCCACACCGGGGAGAAGCCCTACAAGTGCAACCTCTGCGACCACGCCTGCACGCAGGCCAGCAAGCTGAAGCGCCACATGAAGACCCACATGCACAAGTCCTCCCCCATGACGGTGAAGTCGGACGATGGGCTCTCCACCGCCAGCTCCCCCGAGCCGGGCACCAGTGACCTGGTGGGCAGTGCCAGCAGCGCCCTCAAGTCTGTGGTGGCCAAGTTCAAGAGCGAGAATGACCCCAACATGATCCCCGAGAATGGGGACGAGGAAGAGGAGGAGGAGGAAGAGGAGGAGGAGGAGGAGGAGGAGGAAGAGGAGGAGGACTTGAACGAGAGCGACAGGCCGGACTACGGCTTTGGGATGAGCCTGGAGGCAGCCCGCCACCACGAGAACAACTCGCGGGCTGGCGAGGAGGGCCGGTCGATGCCGGATGTCATGCAGGGCATGGTCCTGAGCTCCATGCAGCACTTCAGCGAGGCCTTCCACCAGGTCCTGGGGGAGAAACACAAGCGGGGCCACCTCCCTGAGCCCGAGGCACACAGGGACACTTGCGACGAAGACTCGGTGGCCGGCGAGTCTGACCGCATCGACGAGGGGGCGGTCAACGGCCGGGGCTGCTCCCCGGGGGAGTCTGCCTCGGGAGGCCTGTCCAAAAAGCTGCTGCTGGGTAGCCCCAGCTCCCTGAGCCCCTTCTCCAAACGCATCAAGCTGGAGAAGGAGTTCGACCTGCCGGCCGCCGCCATGCCCAACACCGAGAACGTTTACTCCCAGTGGCTGGCGGGCTACGCTGCCTCCCGGCAGCTGAAGGACCCCTTCCTCAGCTTCGGCGACTCCCGACAATCGCCCTTCGCCTCCTCCTCCGAGCACTCCTCGGAGAACGGCAGCCTGCGCTTCTCCACGCCGCCGGGCGAGCTGGACGGAGGGATCTCAGGCCGCAGCGGCACGGGAAGCGGAGGGAGCACCCCCCATATTAGTGGCCCGGGCCCAGGCAGGCCCAGCTCAAAAGAGGGCAGACGCAGCGACACTTGTGAGTACTGTGGGAAGGTCTTCAAGAACTGTAGTAATCTCACCGTCCACAGACGGAGCCACACGGGCGAGAGGCCGTATAAGTGTGAGCTTTGCAACTACGCCTGCGCCCAGAGTAGCAAGCTCACCCGGCACATGAAAACACACGGGCAGGTGGGAAAGGACGTTTACAAATGCGAGATTTGTAAGATGCCTTTTAGCGTGTACAGTACCCTGGAGAAACACATGAAAAAATGGCACAGTGATCGAGTCTTGAATAACGAGATAAAAACTGAATAGAGGTATATTCGGACCCCCCCATCCACCCCATCCCTTCCCCATCCTGCATCCCCGTAGAGGTTTTCTAGTCCCTTGTGATGGAAATCATGGAAGCTAAGGATATTCGGAAAGTGCTTGTCACCAGCACACCCTGTTTATTTTCTTTTTGTTCTCACCGTTTGAATGCATGATCTGTATCGGGGCAATACTATTGCATTTTACGCAAACTTTGAGCCTTTCTCTTGTGCAATAATTTACATGTTGTGTATGTTGGGTTTTTTTTTGTTTTGGTTTTTTTTTTAATTTTTTTTTTTTAATTTTTTGGATTAGACAGCATGTATGGTATGTTATGGCTGTTTTTAAATTGTCCCTGATTAGTTGCTGAGCAAACACGTCGCTGTTTCCAGTTCCGTTCGGAAAAAAAAAAAAAAAAAAAAAAA
>CM067083.1:25097269-25172269 GCA_034008185.1 Gorsachius magnificus
TCAACACCAAAGCAGAATTCACTAATGTGACAGCTTTGCCGCCAGAGGCGTTGAGTTAATGGCATGACAAACCCGTCGAGGTTTGTTGGGTTGGGGCATGGGTGTCCAAGGCCCCACTGTGTGCTCTCGAGCTGCTCTGGCACCCGGCGCACGCATGACCCACGCTCCCGAGAAACTTTCCTGTTTGTGCAAAAAGATGTCTCTGTAAATAAGAGCGATGTTTGGGTAATGGTGTCTCTGTTGTTAAAACCTCAAGCCCCATCGGCTTTCGAGGAGCAACATGTTTTTATGGCACAGGCCCCTTTTGCCGTTAGTATATGGTCGCCAAATTGAATGATTAATGTAATGAAGTCTCTGAAATGGTATCCAGAATTTTGGCTACAGATGTTTCGTATTTATGGTGGTTCCAAGGGCTGAGAGGAATACAGGAATAAGCGATACCACGTCTTTGCTTGACATCCAGGAGGCTCTGGCATAGCTGATGAGATACAGTTTCGGGGTTTATCTAAGCGCGGAGTTTGTACAAAAAAGAGAAGGGGTCCCAGCCTCTCTTGTAGCTCCCTCTCTCTTTTTTTTTTTCCTCCTATAAAGGTTGAAACCCATTTTTTGTGGATGCATGGGCAAATCGTAGTATTGACTAGGAGAGTGATGCTGCCTGGCGGGCTCTTGGCTGGAGTTGCCAGTGAGCCACCGCTCCTCGAGCCCAGATGCTCGGCTGCTGGTTTCAAAGGAGCCATGGGGATCCGGGCATGGGGTCCCCTCCCCGCCCAGGGGCAGGAGGCTTGGGGGACCCCCCGGGTTTCGTGCCCCTCGGGGGGATGTAGGCTTTGCAGTGGCCTTGTGCTGGTGTGGCTTGTGGCTGGGGTCGCCGTGGCGTGCTTGGCTCCCTCGGAAATCTCAGCCGGCTTTAAGTCAGCCTGAAACACATGGGGCTCAGACACCACCGGCCATGAGCCCTCCCCAGGGGGCAACCGGGCACGTGCTCTTGACTTCGGAGGAGCCACTCCAGTTTACACCCGGTGAAGAGCCGGCCTAGGAGCTGCTGACATAGTCTTGACGGCAGCTTGTGCGTAGCCGGTCAACCACTCTCTTAAGTATTAATGAAGGAATTTCCATATAAACTGGCACCCCAGTCGGGATGCAGAGGTGGATTTTGAGGGGTTGTGCTGACAATGTGCCGGCCTCGCTGCCACCGCCGCCTGCTGCGTAGCCCTTAACCTGCTGTTTGGGGTAGCGCGGTGCTTAGTGATCGGCCTCGAATGGGGGGCTCGCAGCCGCTCTCGTTCCCCGAGTGAGCAGAGCCGGGGACGTTTTCTGTCCCGGAGCCTGGTCCCATGCTGCCGGAGTCAATGGCGAGCTGGGCACGGGCTGGGGGCTTTGCGCTGGAGCTTGGCTGCTGCAGCGTGCATGCCGTGCGATATCCCACGTGTGATGAGTTGGGGGAAAGTCTTCCGTGAGCCGCGTGGTGTATTAACAGTACCGATGGCTTTAAGGGGGGCTGCTGCACCTGGGGGCACTGTCAGTGCTGGGGGAAGCCCCTGAGATTTTGAGAAGGAATAGGAGAAGATTCTCTGACAGGCTGCCTTGGTCCTTGCCCAAACAGGGCTCCTGGCACAGTGTGGGTTTCTGATTAAATCCCAGAGGTTTCTCCTCCTAAGTGATCCCTGTGTGGTTCCTGTGCGGTGCCGAGTGATGCCGGATGCGAGAGTGCGGCCTGAGAGGAGGAAGGGCTCCGTCCTGCTGTATCCCTTTGCGACAGTTGGGTGTCCTAGTTGTTAAAGGAAACAAAAAAAAAGACAAAAAAAAAAAAAAGAGTAAAATAAGAGAATAACTCGCACCGTGGGCCATGTCACACCTGTTCTCTCCTCTGTCCCCATGCTCTCTGTAGGTTCGGCGTACCCCCCCAGCTGGCGCAGCGCCCAGGGAGCACCGGACGTCTGGCAGTTTTCGGATGGAAGTTCAAGAGCACTTAAATTCTGAAAGGAGGTGAAGCTGGGGCGAGCGGCCGGCGGCGTCTTGGCATCCGGAGGAGGTGGCCTCTGTCCTGCTGGCTCGCCGCGTCCCCGGGAGAGCCTGAGAGAAGTCAACCGCTGAAGGCAGCGCTCCCCGGGCTCCTCCTGCCTGCAAGACTATCGTATTTATATTTTGTAATAGAGTACAACACTTCTTTGGGGTTGGTTTTTTGGTTTTGGTTTTTTTTTTGGTTGGTTGGTTTGTTTGGTTTTTTATTTTCTAAAAACAAACAAACAAAAAGCAAACCCACCCACCAAGGTCAAGGGCTTATTGATGGCTTCGACTGGCTCCTTTCCCCATGGAAAAGACTGTCTTGCTCTCGTGAACAACCCGGCCTGTTGGTTCTCTCCACGGCGTGCCATTTCTGGGAAGGCGCATCTGATGTGATGAATTAAAAATAAAACAAAACACAGTGTAGGTCTGTGGGTGGGTGGGAAACTGCCATAATAAATGTTGGAGCTTTAGGTTTTGTTTGCTCTGTCTTTAATTTTTAATGCTAACAAGGGCCAGGCGGCTGGTATGACTTTGTATTACCAGATTGGCTGCAGGAAAGCAAGCGCTGAGTTTACAAAAGAGAAAGCCGGGGCTGGTGTCCGCACCAGGGTCTGCGGGGCCCCGGCGGGCAGGCATTTCCCACAGAGCTAGGCCAGGTGCGGGGCTCACTGCTGCGGCACCCCAAGCCAGGATGAACCCTCATTGGCATTCAGTGATGCTGAAGTGGGGGGGGTCTCCCAGCTCTCCTCCATCGCCCGCCTCCTCCTGATGAATGCTGGCTGTCGTGTTGCGTTTCTGCTGTCAAACTATGTACCTTTGGGGTTGGTGGCATCCGTAACGTCCCTTAGTGATCCAAGGAGCAGTGAGGCCAGCCAGCAGGTTTCGGGAAGAGTGATAACCTTGCTATAGAAATGCTGTCATACCAGGGGGACGCAGAGCCCTGCCCTGAGCCAGGGTACCGGGGAGGAGTTGCTATCAGGTTGGTGTCCTGGTGTCTCCCACCGAACTCTCCAGCCCTTCCACAGCTTTCCCCCTTGACAGTGACACTCGTCCCTTGCTCGGAGCTGAGCACCCACCCGAGGAGTTTGCTGGTTTGGGGCCCAAGCGCTTTGCTGAACAGAAGATGGGTTAAGTGCATGCTTGTGTGCTGTCTCCGATGGGATTTATAGGCTGTAGCTACTCATGCCTGTGCCGGCGAGCAGGAATGGACCTTATTTGGTGAAAGAAACCAGCTGGGTAGCAAGCAGAGTCGCTGGCCGGCCACATTGGGTTGGCAGGACACTCGCTGCTGGTCGCAGTGGGATGGAACTGAGCCACGGGGCAGGGGCCAGCTGATTGCTTCATATATTAGCTTCGTTCTCACTTCTGGTTTTACTTGTCTCCTTTCTTAAAATCTGAGCGAGACACCGGGCTGGGGTGACTCTCTCCTGGCGAAATGGCCATAGGGAAAACGACATTGCCTTTTCAGCAGGTGGTAGTTGCTCTTCTGTTTTTTAAAACCCCAGGCTGTGGTTCTCGTGTCGGCTGGGGCATAGCACAAGCACAGACACTTTTGTACCTTGGAGCTCAGCAAGGGGCCGGGGTGGGCGGCAGAAGCACCTCCGCACATCGATGTAGGGTCAAGCCGAGAGCCCAGGGGGACTTGGCGCGTAGGCATGGGTTGACCCAAAGGTTGCTATTGCTGCTTCTTTGAAGGTGATTTGATCTTTGAGGTCCTATTACCCCAAAGTCTGCACATGCCCTAGGCTTTTTTTATCATTAGGAGATGTTTTTAAAAGGTTCTTCCTATCCTAGCCCATGCTACCACCTCTGTGTCTGCTTATAAGGGGTTGGTTTTGAGCCTTGGAAGGGTGAATCCTGTTGCATGAAGCATCCTATTGATTGCAAACATGGCGTTGGTAGGGAGTTAGCAGCTCCCGTTAGCTGCTGGCACCCCCACTCCTGCTCTGAGATATCTGCACCAGGCAGCTGTGTCAGATCGGGGTTATCAGAGCTATTAACTGCAGAGGGGGTTGCTCCACTCTCTCTTCCAAATTGCAAACCAGGGACCACCTGGTACACATCTACAGCAGGCCTGTAATGCTTGTAATGAAGGGCAGCTGGGAAGCTGCTTTATAGGGGTTTTGCCGTATACTGGCCAGCTCTGGGGGTGTCTTTACCCTTTGTCTGAGCACAGGCAAAGCTCAGTGCATAGATGGCTTCTGGGGTGGCTGGCCATGCTGTTGATCCTCTGCCTGGTGGAACAAGTGTGATGAGCTCTGCTTTCCCTGGCTGAGGCCCATCTCTCCTCCAGCAGCTTATGTGAGGCGGGTGTTTCTCCCAGGAAAAAGCAGAAAATAACGAAGCAGTGACAGCTAAAAGTGCTCTGCCAAGTGGGGGGGGAAAGCTGTGCCTGTCCTCTCATGAAGTGTTGAAGGTAAAGTGAAATAGCCCTTAAAATGTGTATTTTTTAATACAGGTTTTAACCCCCCCTAACTCTTAGGACTTTAAAACATCTGCAGAATTTATGTGTGGCCTTAAAGTTACCAATACATGTAACGAGTGTGTTGAGCGCCTCCTGCAAGTGTTAGGGCTGCACCAGGGGCTGCAGGGCCTGATCCTGCTTGCAGGCTCTGGTGAAGCGACAGGGCCGCCCCAGCCCAAATTTTTGGTGGAGCTATGAGGGGTTTCCCACTGCCTCATGTGACCTGGGCTGCTGCATGCTTTTTAATTAAGGGTATTGTTAGGATCCTTTTTTTTTTTGTCTGGCCAGGACTCAGCTGCTGCAAAGCCCTTTGCTGTATCTGGGTGCGTGGAGGATGGCCAGTGGTTGTGTTACAGCAGCTTAACTAGTTTCTGCCAATTAACAGGAGCCAAGGGTTTCCTGCGAGGGGAGAGCTGGAAACCTGTTGGCTTCAAAGCTAGAGGTTGCTCTGTTTTCAGTGCAAGAGGGGCAAAGTTCCTGGGGGTTTTGTACTTAAGCATATTCCCAATGTGTCAGTCTGTACATCAGAGTTAAAAAACAGAGTGCATTTGGTCTTTCTAAAAAAAAAAAACCAAAAACCAAAGCTCCTAAAGTTTTGAAGATTTTTAATAAGCAAAAAAAAGAAGCTCTTTCCTTCCCAGTCCATGTGGCCAAGATGAGTGAGATACCTGGGAATTATGGGAATTAGGGAGCTTGGCTTTGAGTTTTTTTGGGGGGGTTAAAAAGCTGCTTTTAAACTTGAAGGCAATTTAACTGTGCTCTGTTTTATTTTTAAGCATCCTTTCATGACACTAAAACGCAGCAAAGGTTGAGTTTTTTGTGAAGTCTAACTTTACTTTTGCTTGCAAAATAATAGATATTTTGGATTTGTGATGCATTTGGGCCATGGGCTCTTACAAGATGAGAAAGCTCCCTCCAGAAGGGACCTGAAAACAGATCTAAAAACCTGTGAATGAGATTTCAAGCAACGCTCCCCCACCCTCTCCCCCCCATTTCATTTCAACCCCAGCTTTGTGCTGGGTCCCATGAAGTGACCTGGGGGACCAGCGGCAGCATCACGGTGTCGGTGGGCAGCTCTGGGGGTAGGTGGAAGGCAGCACCATCCTTTTTGGGCTGTTGGAGGTTATTTTACTCTTTACTACACCATTTACCCCATACTTTTGTTTTGCATCTCGCTTCTTCCATTGCTGTGTGTGCTTGAGGTGTCTGGATGCCGGCAAAACCCAGGGGTGAGCCTCTACCTGCAGATTTTTGGTGGCGAGGTGGAGGACTCGTGGGACGTAGCTGCCTTTCCAGGGCTCCCTGCTTTACTGTGTTCTTTCACGTGATCCTGCTATAAATTATTATTGAGGAGCGAGCTGAACAACCCCCCGAATGAGAGTGGTGCCTCATTTGCTTCTTTTTTTTTATTCTCTGCTTCTCCCCTTGGTTTTTCCCATTTCAGGCGTGATTAGGCATCATCATTCAATTGGATGTTGTATCTGCTTCAAGCCTATTAAACCTTGTTGCCCCTCCATCCCAACATCACCTGAACCTCCTCTCCCCACAGAAGTCACCCTCTTAAGATTCATTTTCTACAGGGGTTCCAAAAAATCAATTATTCCCAAGGAAAGATGGAGTTTGAGGGGAACACAAGAAAAAATCCCACCCAAAATATGGCCCTTACTCCTTAATCTCACTGGATAGAGTTACACATCTGGTAGAGGCTTGCTCGTTGTTGCTATTACTTTTATTGCATCTTTAGCGGTGATGAAGTTCAGATGGCAGAACCAGTGGGCCCCAATTTAATTTTGCCTGGCCTCCTGTAATGAGCACGATGTGATCCCTGGGAAGCGCTGGCTGGGCTGTGGCTCCGGCGGGCAGGCGCCTGTGTGCTGGGGTGGTGGGCAGAGGTGGTGTGGCCAGACAGCTGGACAGGCAAAACCCCAAGGCGAGGGTGGTGGTGGTGGGGAAAAACAGGAGCAATCTGGAAATAGGGATGATAATGGGCAGGTGGAGGTGCCTGTGCTGTGTAAGCATCAAATCCTGCAGTGGGATGGATGGATGGGCAGGTGGGTGGACAGACAGACAGACAGCTTTTCGTGTCAAAACCCAGAAGCACGATCACGAGGTGGACTTCCACCTTTTTTGGTGGCTGGGGTGTGCACATCATGATGCTTCCCAAGGTTGCTCCAGCCCCGATGGCTCTTCCCTGGCGATTTCCATGATCTTCCAGGTTTCCAGTGGCAATGTATAGAAGCTCCCACCTCTCCCCAAATGTCTGCAAATGCATGTGTCTAAGGGCTATACAGGATTAATTTACGGGCCTCCTGTTGGTGGGCTATGTGCATGCAAAATGAAGGTTGTATTTGGCTTCTAATATTCAGATCTATATTCCATATTGTGTTGACCAAGAAAAACAACTCAGCCCCTGTGCTGAAGAATGTGATGGACTGATGACTTTCAGAAACATACTGTAAATCAAGGAGGCTAATAAATACTTGCTATTAATAAAATGGGGCTACTGCCTTTCAAGTTATTTTCACGTTTTACATCTTAAAATTTAAATGGAACGAAGAAGGCAACACTTTTGGACCCAGCATGGTTGTTGCTAAACTTAACCTCCTCAAACACCCAGACGAGATGAGCTTTTCCTCAATGAGAAGGTCTAGACCCCTGCCCAACCGCATGGAGCTGATGAGGGGTTGGCCCCAGCCCCAGCAACAGGGTGCCCTTGGCAAGAGGTGGCCTGTGGTCTGGCAGAAGATCCCTAGAGCTTGTCCAGATTGATGCATCAAAGAGCCTGCAGCTACAAGCCATACCACCTGCACTGGTTCATGCTAAACCCTTAATGCTTCCCAGTTGTGAGCAAAGCCGCTCCAGGTGGTAAGCGCAGGGGCAGAGCATCCACAGGCTGCTTAACCCTTTCGGTCGGCTTTCTCTGGGTCCGCACCTGGTCCATAGCAAGAGGTTGGGTGAAGGCATTGGTGGCCAAGGGCTGTGAACTTTCCTCCCGAGTGTCCATAGCAGAGCTCGTAGTGCTTGTGGGGATGCCATATCAGACTCTTAATAGCTCTGCCCTTGCAAACCTGGGACGATTTGGGCAGGGAGGGAGTAGAGGACAGAGCCCTACCTAAACCTTTATTTTTTTTCTTTATGTGAGTGCCTGTCCTTTCCCTGACCCTCCTACAGCCCTCCATTGGCTGTGATGCTTCAGTCCCCCTTCCCTGCAGGCCAAGGTTGTCCTCTGGCAGCCCCTGTCCCGTGGCTCATCTCCAGAAAAGCCCCTGCTAGTGGGTGGGGTGGGCTCTGCCTGCCCCGCTCTCCCCAAACACCCCTGCACGCCTTAATTCCAGTATGGATAAAACTTATTTTTTTGTCTATTCCTCTCCCAACAGACCTCTTCCCTGCATGCTTCCCCTGGAGTTTGGCTTTTCCATTTGGAGGCATTGGGGAGCAACGTCCCTTTGGGAGCTGCTTTGCACCTGGCTGCTCCTGTTGGCTTTTTCCTGCCTAAAAGTCCCCTTTTTTTATCTCTTTTTTTTCTTTTTCCTTTTCCCTCTCTCCCCTGCTGAAGAGATAGCACCTTCTGCAGCTGTAGTGATTAAAGGGGAGGGGAAAAAAAAAAAGCTTATTTAAAGTAGAGCCTGGCAATATAAAATAAGGTGTGGAGGTGATGAATGATCCTGGGCTATATTAAAGCAGGGGCTGGCATTTTTGACATCTTCCCTACCCATGGCGTGTTTGAGCACCTCTGAGACCAGCTGTTTTGAAATGTCAAGCATCCGCCCCCGGGCCCTAATTCAGGCAAGTTTAAAAACGTCCTCTGGGATTTAGTCAAGTCCTTGCTGTTTTCTTCTCCCGAAGACCCCGGTGCTGCCATATGGATGTGGGGCTGGAAGGGGACAGGAGGATGAATCCCCCACCGGCCCCGCTCCGCCTCCAAAGGGCAAGGGGATGGCAGGATGGGCAACCCTGTAAAGGGGGGGGATGGGGAAAGCCTCCCTGGCTTTTAAATGCTTTTGAAAGGCTCTCGGAAGTGTATTCCCAGCATTGCTGTAAGAGGCAGTCAGAAGAAAGCGGGGAAAGGAAAAGAGCTCGTTGCGTGTGACTAGCAGGGCAGGCACAGGGAAATTATGCATTTTTCTGGACTGGCTTATTCCCTTCTGTGTATTAAACATTATTTTAATATTCGAGTGACAATGTTTCATAATTAAGCTAAATGTAAGAGACGGAGTACGCTGGAGAGTTTGGCTTGGTGTGAGGAGGTGAGGAAGGTTTCCAGCCGCTGCCCAGGATTAACCCCAGGCCGCGGCATCCTCTGTAGCCCTGCTGGCAAGTGCAGTGCCTGGCTCTCGAATGCCAACACGCCCCGCACTTCTTCAGCAAGTAAAACCTTTAACTCATAAAGGTTGTAATGTTAATATGGAAGAAAAGCCTTTTAAAAAATTACATTAGTTCACAGACATCTATTGAACTCATGAGGGGAAATCTAGCCCCTGAGAGATAGAAACTAAAGAGCTGAGCCATAAACCAGTATGATAACATCCTTATTATAAGATGCAAATTAAGGGGCCCAATTCACTTTAAAAAAGCATTATGAGTATTTAATTTTTCTAGTGGGAATATCTCTGAAGTTGGCCTGTGTGTGGTTTTTCGTGCTGTGTACTTAAAAAAAAAAAAAAAGAAGAAAGTAAGTCATGCCACGGAGAAGCTGCTGAAGGCAGCGTCGAGGATGCCGAGTGGTGGTTTGGGTGTCGGAAGAAGTAGCTGGTGCTTATCGTGGGCAGGAGAGCATGTGTTCCCACCGGATTTGGATGGGGAGACTGCAGCTAAAGTCAGTGGCAGCGTGGTGGGTTTCCCAAGGCGTAAACTGGGGTCTCAACCTGCCCTGGGATTTGCTTTAAATGTTTCATCCCCAGAGTGGCCGGTTGGGTCCCTGTGCATCTCTGGTCGGTGGCTTGGTGTCGACGCTGGTGCCTGGTGGCTCAAGGAGAAGAGCTCAGTTGAGACCCCATCTGGGGTTTTTTGGATTTTCTGGGTAACCCGCTTGCTGCCCTTGGCATCTCTCTTTTGGGGGGTGGCTGGCCTGCCGGGATGCTGCTGACAGCGTTATTCATTATGGGTTATAGAAAACATATGGTCTGGAGAAGGGATCACGGGGCTTTTGGGTGCTTCCCTTGAAGCACATATTTGTGCCGGGAGCAATTTGAGGCTTCACCATGTCTGTTGAGTTTGGGTTTTTTTTGGCAATTTCTTGTTTCCTGGAACCTTTAAAAATGATTTTATTTTACTTTTTCCTCCCTCTGAAGTTGGAAGATGGCATAATCTCCACCCTTGCCTTCATCCTTGCTGTTTGTCAGGACACTGGAGGTTAAAGTCTTGAGCCAGAAGGACGACTTGGCACACGAGGTGGGGATGGCTGGGATGAAAGGGAGAGAGACTCTGAGTGTTTGGTCTGCTCTCCATCCAGCTTTAGGGTTGAAGGGTCAAGACTTGTTCCAAAAGGGGAAGAAAATGCAGTACCCTTAATTCGCATCCTTAAAGACAAAAGGCCCGGTTCAGCCGCCTGCCTGCTGGAGCCATCAGGAGGCTGGAATTGTCTTTTCAAATGTAGAAAATAAAGCAAGATCGCTACCCTGAAAGACTGCTTTTCAGGTGGGCTCTCCTATATAATGCATGGAGGTCAAAGGTTGAGTAAAATAGGGGGACCAGGTAAATACGTTCATTTGAAACCCAGGGATTAGATGATTTTATTCTGCGCAGTTGTAGAGCATCTCTCCAGTTACGGAGGTGAAAGCTGGGATGGGCCAGGGGCTGCCAGCTCTGGACCCAGCCCTGCAGCTTGAGTTTGGGACCATGCTCCGCTCCCACACCGCAGCCGCTGCCTAGGGTTTGAGGCATGAAAAAACAGGGTTTTCCTGAGGTCAGGTTAATCACTTGAGGAAAACCCTGGTCTCCAGCTGGACCCCAACGGTAGAGCTCAGTCCAGGTCTGAGCCATGCACTGAGGCCCCACCACTGCCTCCCTATCCCCTTTCTGTCAGTTAAATACTAATCCGTTCCTGAATCACTGTTTACAAGGAATATGGCTTTTTAAAGCTGCATGGATGCATGCAGCCGGCAAAGACCATAAAATAGTGGTAGATAATGCCCGCCGTCAGGAGCTGGGCTGGCCGAACCCTTAGAAATACAGAATCTTCACTTTGAGTTTTCTTTTTTAAAAAAGAAAATAAATCCAATATATCCTTCTTTTATCTTGTTTAGGAATCATAAATTTAGCACGGAACTGGGTTAGCAGACTGGCTTGGGAGCTGTATGGGGCCATAGGTTATTTGGGCTGGAAGTATTTACGGGGTGGGGGGCCGTGCCGAGGGGGGACTCATCACTTGTTGCATGTAGCACTAAACACCTATTAAACCAAAAAACAACCAATGTTTTCTGATGGAGCAGGCCATGCCACAGTAATCCTCCTGCGGACATCTACAACAAGAGGCACTTTATGAGCGTTTTTCCCCCAGCCCATCCTGAATCCACGTAGGAGCACCGAGAGCACTGTATGGACACGCGCAGCCGAAAATCACCCGGCTGCGGAGATGGATGGGGAACTCTGCTCATCATTTACAAAAGTGAACTTTGTGGGAACGTGGAGGGTAAATATCAGTCCGATACAAAGCTCGTGGCTGAACCCCAGCAATAATCTCTCAGTCAGGCAGGCTGGTGTTTTCCATCCCATTTCCCAGCTCATGGTTCACCCTCTAAACCTCCTCCTCCCCTCAATTTAGGAATAGGAGCCTCATAAATCCTTCCAACCTGGATGCTTTATCGGGTGCCCCAGCTTCTCTCCGCGAAACCACGGTGTGGCTGGCAGGGGCGAACATCTGCGCAGGGGATATCCTCTGGCTCCCGCTCCACCGCGGCCGGCCGCTATCGCCGCTGGGAAGGCAGTTGTGGTTTCGTAGCTTTTTAGCTGTGAAATGAGGAAGGATGTTCTTCCTTGTGGTTTGCAATTATGGTGTAGAAAGTAAGAAACGTATTTCTGCGTCCCACCCCAGATTCGGTCTCCTGCCGCCGGGCTCAGATAAGGGGCAATGCGTTGGAAAGCAAAACCCCTACGGTGAGCGAGTTATGAAAGTGATTGTAAAAGCTCCCTGGGAGATTAAACTCAGGTCTGTGCTCATGTGTGGCTCTAGTGGTGTTTGGAAATAGCGTTTAATATCACACAGCACCTTGTCTGAAAAAAAAAAAAAAAAAAGCAACCAAAAAACCCAGCCTCCATTTGTGCTGGAGTTGCAGCAGGCAGGATCCTGGTGCCCTAAATCCAACCTCTGTCTTTAACCCCGGGAAGTCTTCAGCTTTTGGGGGCCGGTGATGTATTTGTGTCTTGTCCACACCTCTTGCACATGTGGAGGAAACGCTGAGGTTTGTACCACCAAAGCCCAGGAAGGCCCCGGGATGAGCACCAGTGAAGGACTGGCCTCTCCCAGGAGCGGGGCTGGTCCAGCACTGGGGATGCTCTGGGAGGGCTTACTCACATGGGGATTGGCCAAGTTGGCTCTGATGGCTGCAGCCTGCAGATGCCTCCCCAAAGGGCTGTGTGTCTGACCTCAGAGACACCCCCAGACAGGCAATGCCCAATTTCTGCTTTGCCATTGCTCCAGAGATTGGTCCTGATCCAGCTTGGTGACAGCTCCTTGGGAGCTGAATTACTGATTTGCAAAGCAGCACAAGTGGCTGGCTCATACCCAGCTACAGGTGCTCCTTGCCAGCCCCATGCTGACCACAGCAGGTCACATTGGCAAGGGCTCACTGGGGCACGTCCAGCCTCAGTGGGGATGTTTCTGGGCACACATTTTTTGGAAGAGTGTGGCAGGGGTCCTGCTTGGGGCCAGATGACTTTCCAGAGGTGCTTCTCCTTGTACCCACCTTTGCACCTCCCTGCCATGAAGGTGAGGCAAAGTCTGGTTTCTCCCCGGCTCCAGTAATCCCTGGTCCTGGGGCTGGAGCAGCAGAGTTGTTTGGTGCAGGCCAGGTCCACCTCCATTTTGCTTTCACAAGGGCTTCTATTCCTCTTCTTTAAAGGAAGGGACCAACATGCCCCCCTGAGTTGTACTGGGGTGGATTTAAGGAAGGAGGAAAAGCAGTGGGACCCCTGGAAATACTTGATGCTATGCGATTTATTTATTTAATTAATTTCAATTTTATTTCTCGCTCTGCAGTGAGAAGGTAGAGGTGAATCCTCCCTGGACAGGAAGGTGCAGTTGGGAAGGGGATGATCTTTGCCGATGGACCCGGCCGGGACGTGCCGCTGTCCCCACAGGGAACCCCCGCAGCCAGGGCCCTTCGCGTCGCACGGCTCAGCAGGTTTGGGCGTGACTCACCGGAGCCTGGGACGAGGTGGGGTGTTTTCTTCCAGGTCAGGATTTAGGTGGATTGGCAAAGGGCTGTGGGAATGCTTTAGGGTGCCTTCTTGCATGGTTTGTTTTTCTTTTTTTTTTTTTTCATTTCTCCTTTTTGTTTCCCTGCAAGCAGTGTCAGGCTCTCTTGCTCTGCCTTCGCCCAGCAGATGAGCGGGGAAGGGTTTGGGCTGCTGGAGATGCGTGTTTAGCAACCGCTTACATCCCAACCTGCACCTTTGCTCAGCATCTTTCCTCCCCTTTTCCCTACCACCCACCAAAACCACTCCCCCATCTCCAAAGAGGGCAACGTCTTTGCTCCCAGCTTGGGGCCCCCAGTGCACCCCCGTTTCCTCCCCTGTCATGGGGTGCATTAGTGATGGGAATCAACTCACACTGACGTAGGTATTGCTGTACTTGAAGTAATAAAAACAACAGAATGGAAGCGATGAAGCTGCCACGTATCTTTGTAACACGCATCTAAATCTTTCAAGACTCAGAGCTCCAAGGCTTGTGGAGGGTAAATAATAGGTGGCAATTAAAGATGCATGCACTGCACCGCTCTGAATTGCAAGAGGCTTTGCAATGGATGGACATGCTGTTGCGCTGGTCAAGGTCCTTGCCGCAGGATTTTGGGGTGGCTGTGAGGGTCTGCAGCTGAGCAGCCACTTGCATGCAAGAGGTGCTTTGCATTTGTGTCATTATTATTATTATTATTATTTAATGAGCATTAACCATGGCAGCTCCCGCTCTGACGATGCAGGGCTTACAGCCTGGCTATTGCCCACTCAGAGCCAAGCTTGGCTGCACCTCCTGGTATGCCACCTGCTGCAGATTGAAGATCTCGTACCACCGAGTTGGGCTAAACACAAGTTTTTTTGCCACCAGTTCCCATTGTAATTATGTATCTGCATGGGATAGACCCGAGGGCAAACCGTCCTGGCACTCCATCAGTGCTTTCCTACGTGCGCTTCTGGGAAGCAGAGGGACAGCCACATGCATGACCTGTTCTTCTGGCCTTTCCTCAATCACATTGCAGCCTCAGGTGCATTTTTAGCTCTGCTGAAATATTTTGGGGTGTTTTTTCATGTTAGTGCCTCAATCTTTTTTTTTTTTTTTTTCTTTTTTCCCCTCCTTTGACGTGTCTGAACCATTTTATTCCGTTCTTAGGATTGACATAAAAATGCAGCTGAGAAAACACTGAAGCTGTTTCGGCAACAGTGGTGCTAAGAAGTCAAGTAAGCCAGAAAGTAGTTATTACACCGAGAACTTCCTCTTTAAATTGGCTGCGGGGTGGGGGGGAGAAGTGAGAGTCCTTGGTAATTAGATTCTCTCCCTCATCCTAATTGCATTACCAATAAATCAGCTCTGAAGATCTGTTTCTTTTTAAGTTTTCTCAAATTTAGCCTTTGTCTGAGAATCTTGGAACAACAGAGCCGCAGTAAATATGATTAACCTATAGTTAATTACTGGGGTATTTTGGCTCTGCCCTGTGGATGCTCAGCCCATGATGGTTAACCATCGGCCTCTCGGAAACCAGCCCCGCTTCCAAACCCAGGGAAGAGGAGTGGCGGTGGGCCGAGCGTGGTGAGCCAGTCCCTCGTTACTGACAGCATTTAAGGAAAAGTGCAGGAAGGCTTTACATTAAGGGATGATTTGGCACAGACACACGAGTCCAATGGAAAAAGTCAACTTTTCCTCAGCCTGCCTTTTCGTCCTGCCCTTTTCCCCCACCTCTCTTTTCAGGGTTGCTAAAAGGCCAGGGAGTTTTAGTTTAGCAAATGCCTCTTATAAATCCCTCCTATAATTTCAGAGTCTTGGACCCCAATCCCCTTAAGCTCCGATTAAACCATACCTATATTGTATATTTTCTTTTTTAGAAGAGAGGATGTTTAATTAATACATAATTATGTATGGGTCTGTGGGCTGCAGATGGGTGCGGGGAGAAACCCATGAGCCCAGAGAGGGGAAGATGAAGAAAAGCCTTCCTGAAACCCCGGGGGGTGTCCCCTTTCCCTTAATGGCAGTCAGGGCAGATCTCTTTCAAGAAGAGGCGAGTGATGAGAGCTTATCAGTGACCTTCCACCGAAATCCTGCGCTGTCGAAACCTGGCGGTTGCACAAGAGGTGGGGCGGCGATGCATGGCACGTGGCACCATGCCGCGGGGCTCCCGGCGGGTTCGTAACAGCTCCCAGCTCACTGGTGGTTCATGGACACCATTCACTCTGGTGTGATGGTTCATGTGCACCGAGTTATGTTCCTATGACACGCGGCCAGATGATATATCAGAAAAAATCTGTGATTATGGTTTAAAAAACTAAATCCTTGGTGAACACGGTGTAAATTCCAAATTAAAGGAGTACACCTTCCCCACCGCTTGACTCAAGCTTTGCAATGCTTTATTGGTATCGCGCATGAGTTTCTTCTGGGTAGGATGACAGGGAGTGTTGTGTTGACACTGCAGTCACCTTCAGCAGGAAAAAAGGGGAGTCATACCCCCAAAACACAAGAACCCTTGGACTATTTTAATTGGGAAACTTGGGAAGGAGGGACACTGGAGCATGCTGCCTCCATTAGGAGAGCATCAGTGAGACTGGAGCTGCTTCACGATGAGTGATGAGCCAAGGGTAACGCCAGCACTCGATGTGACCTCAGTGATGGGGCATCATGCCATAGGGTCTGACCTGGGTGGGCAGGGCCACGTGCAGGTCACAGGCTCTGCTGACAGCCCCAGACATGGCCAGGGGATTGACCAGGGCCAGGAGCCCTCCAGAGAGCCCAGGCAAGAGCAGCAAGAGATGCGGGCAGAGATGGAGAAGATGGAGGAGACAAGGCTACATCCTTTAGGATTCAGAAACCTGTCCCACTAACCCTGTTGTGCTGCTCAGACAGCATTCAAGGCTGCCCTGCTCAGCCAGGGATGGGAATGGCCCTCAGCTGTGGCCATGCTGCCTCTTCACCAATCACCCACAGGTGGGGGCACCCAGCCCAATCTCCTCCAACTGTTCCTGATTGCAGGGGTTGATGAGGTAGCTGATAAAGGCGGGGGCTAACAGCAAGCTTAGAAGCAAAGGGCTGGAGCTGAGCTTGGAAGGTGAAGCAGGAGGTTGTGCTCCTGTGTGTGAGGGGCTTGTGTGTTTTGGGTTTTGCCTCGATGCTCTCTGGATGTCATAGAGGGTCCCCTGCCCCTGAGTGTGCTAAGGGGCCCTGGTGCTGTCCGGCACTGCTGTGATACCAGCTTTCACCCAGGGTCTGCTCTGGCCTCTGCAGCCTTGTGGTCACACCTGAACTGGCTTTGGTTCTTTGGCTGGACCTGGGAGGCAATGCCTGCAGTTTCATTTGTATTTGTCTAGCACAGAAAAACATCTCTCTGGGCTCAAAAAACCACCAGGACTGTGCAAGGTCTGTGCTTGGAAGCACCAGCTTGCTGCAGGTACCTAGTGTGCTCTGGATGTTGGGGAGCGAAGCTGTATTTCTTTGGGAGAAAAGAGAGGATGCCCTTGCCTAGCTTACAGAGGATGGAGGCTTTTACAAGGTGCTTCCTACTGAACTTTACCTGTGTGCCATGCTAAGCTTTAGGTGGCCCCTCGTCTCACCTTGCTCGTCTATGTGACCCTCTTGGGTTGTTCCTGATGGGGAGGACTGGACGTTCACTGGGCAGATGCTCTCTGTGGGGCAGGTGAGTGGCATGTGTGTGCTGCTCTCTGCTGCCGCTCTTTAAAGTAATCCTGTCTTTAAGATTGTGGCTCTTTGCAAATACATGTTATCTCTTGAGGATCTCCCTCTGCCCACGATATTACATCTGCAATACATCTTATATCACACCATCTTTCTCCCATGTTTGCCAGGGGGAAAGCTTAGCGTGGACTGTATGTCAGATTTTTTGGAAAGCCTCTATGCTCCCTGGCATGATGGGCTCAGCTTAGCCCTTCATGTGTCCAAGAGAAATACACTGGGTATTGCGAGTGTGCAGGATTGCATAGTGCCGTTTTGGAGACCTACCTCTAGAGCTGGAGGCACAGCCTGTGCTGGTATGTTAATTGCCAGAAGGTGCATTGCTCCATTAACCTGGCAGAAATACATTTTTCTTCCCCATACCTGACAATTCACGTTTTGGGGAAGGGCTGTATTTTATATTGTATTTTGTTATACTGTATGTTCTGTAGCAGGCAGAAGACTTTAGGTTTCTGGCAAGTTTAGCTTGGAGGTTTGGAGGTCCCTGAACATTGCTAAATTCATAAAAATCACCAAGCTGTATCACCTGGGGACATCCGTGTCTCTTACAAGTGCCGAAAGGGAGGGAATATTCAACCTCTCCGATGAGCAGCTTTATGCCATGACTAGTGTTTCCCTCACTGGTCAGTCAGGGATGAAGTCATGATGGGTTAATTCCTCTTTACCTTGGGGAAGTAGCAGAGTACCTTGCAGAAGCAAATGTGGTGACTGGAGACCAGATTATGTCAAGTAGCTGGATTTTGCCATTGAAATGGCCTCCCTCTGGAGTTCTGGTAGTGGCTTGGTGGGGCTGGGGCTGGAGGGAGGTGGACAGGAGGGTTTGGAGCTGGTGGACCACTGCAGCTGGTCCTGCATGTAACTGGGGTGGATGAAAGTGCAGCAGATGCTGGTCCTGCACCAAAGCCAGACCAGCTCCTCTGGCCCCTCTTGTTGCCTTCACCCCCTCCCTGGGTTTGCCTGCAGGCAGGAGACCCAGCCTAGTAGATGCCTTTTCTTCCTTTCTTCTCATCACAGCAGGGCAGTCTTGCCCAGTGGCTACCAGGTGTATGTCTGGGGTCTGCATGCTGCTAAGCTCAGCCCAGGTCTCCTTGGGACACAAGGGTCCATCTCCAACACCACCAGTCTTTGTGGTCCCTCCCCCTTCCTTGGTGAGGTTGTATCACCTTGTGCTTGAAGACACCACAGCCCTGGTCTATCCCCTGTCCTGCCCCAAATCTCCCATCTGAAAACCCCAGAAAAGGTCAGCTTTAATAATTTTTTGGGAAACCCATGCTACAATGCGCTGGACTAGTTTGAAAATGTCTGGTGGCAGCTGCGGCCTCATGCAAGGTTGCTTCAGGATTGCATCTCCCAGGCAATGAGTTGCTTATGAGGATGGTCTCTCTGCTCCTAAGTGTCCGTCTCATTATAAGCCCGGCCAGAGCAGCCTGGCTTCATCTGTCATGGTCTCGTCATTGCCCAGTGATGCCCGAGGTGATGTTGGTTGTGTTAGCTTGGAGGAAACACAAGGGTGTCTTGAAGTTATTTTGGCCATCCCTCCATCTCCCTTTGCCTCTCCATCTCTGGCATGGGGTGCCTGGCTTTAGCTTTTGAGTAACTCCAGCAGCAAGGGATTGCAAAATAAAGACTTATCCATTAAAACATCATCCTTGACTCCTGCAGACCCTGAGCCTCTCTCATCAGTTCTTGTTTGAGCGATTAAGGATTGCACCATTAGTCTACTGCTTAATGAATATTGAAATGGTGTCTGGAAATGAAAAGGCGTATGTTTGCTGTGACACAAACAAACCAGAAATGTTTTCCACTGTGGTATGGCCCTCTAAGTGTTGGGTGTCACCCCTGTGGAGCTCCAGTGGTGCCCTCGTCTTCGAACTAAACTGAGAAGTGGGGATCTTGCGGCTGGTAATAGCAAGGCCATTATTTTAAGGATACAAATGTTTAATGTACAATAACGAGTCACATAATGAATGTCCAAATGAGTGATGTTTTCTTCAGTTTTTATGTTCCCAGAGGCGCAGAAAGTATTGGTCACTTTGACACGGAATACAGCCAGGCAATTACACTGGTGTGCTCCAAAAAAAGGAATTTTATTTCATAACGCAAAACTTGAAAAAAGGCCCAGAAACACCCTGTGCTTCCTGGTCGCTGCTTTGAGTCCAATTTGCTTCTGCTCTGTGTAAAAGGGATGTGGGGTTTAGGGCTGTATTTAACTGAGCACCTCTGAGCTAGCATTGGGTCTTTGGAGGTGAGGATGGGGAAAGGAGAGCAAGAAGACATCTATTAAGGGTTTTGTCTTTCCATGGAAAGAAAAATGAAAATTAATGAGATCTGGTTCCCATCTGCAGCAAGGGGGATGCTGAGAGGGGTAGGGTATTGCCAGCCCAGGAGCAAAGCGAGCTCTCTTGAGATGGGGTGCTTGCCCTGGCTTGCTGCGTGCTCGCGGATGCACGGGTTTCGGTGATAGTCTGACTCCTCTGCGCTACCAAAACTCCCTGTGGCTTTGGTGCAGTAGGGTTTTGCCCAGAAGCTTTCGGTACCCTCATTTTTATTTTCCTCTCTTTATTCATAAAGGAGTTAATGAGAGAAGCTTTGCAAGACATTTTGAGAGCTTAGGACTTCAGGCTCGATTCTTCCCTTACGAAAATTTTGGGGAAAGCAGCACCCCTGTCATTTTAGCTGGGCAGGATCAATTAATTATTTCAGGACCAATTATTTGTTGTGGTACAGAAGGCAATGAAACCTGGGTAATTTCAGCAATGGTAGAAAAGAGTTTCATGCATGTGCACTCAGGGGAGGTCTCAAATGCAATGTTGCCATAGAAAGAAAAGTTCTGGTGTTTTAAAAAAAAAAAAAAAATCCAGGTTTTATCTATTTTACCAAAGGCTAAAATGAATGCTTATGTATATTTTATAAGAATATTTGTTTTGTTTAGAGCCCCGCATTAAGGATACTTTTTTCTTAATAAGCTCATGTCAGAGCTCCTGTAACTGTAGCCCGAAGGATATATTTTTGCGAAAATGAAAAATGAACATATTATTTACCTATCAATACCACGCAATGTTGATCAATGCAAACCAGGGGCGCTCCCCCTCCCCCCCGGCTCCCACCATTATGGAGGCGGGTCGCCCTGTCTGGGCAGTGCTGGGACTTTATCTGTAATATGGAGCTTTCAACTGCTGGGCCGACAAAATGCCTCTCTGACAGCCAAGCCATTAATTACCATCATCTGAGCCTAATTCATTCATCCCTTTCCCTCTCATGCAGAGGGACAGGGAGGGCTGAGGGCACTTGGGGAAATGTAGGCATGATTCCATATTCGTTATGCGGCGAGCGCTGCCTGCGACTTTGTTGGTTGCAGTGGCTTTAATTGAATTGGCTTGCCAATAAAGCTGTTGTCATTCAGTAAGTGAATTTGTTGTACTACTCACACCACAGCTGCTGCATACAACCAGGCGTTTCCTGAAGGCAAGCCAACCTTGCGCTACCCTGGCTGGAGAGATTTTTTTCTTGGTCTTTCCCCAAAACTCATCGGTACCATGCTGCGTAATATCCTTTAGGTGTTGTTTCCCACCAGGCAGAAATGGGGTGTCCCCTGCCTGAGCCCCTCTTGCAGATGTACGTAACAACCCCAAAAAGTGGTGGCAGTGGGCTGGGTGCTGGTAATCCATTGGGGTGTGGAATCGGCTGGTTAGCCCATGTGTTTTTGCAATTAAGGGGCTCTGACCTCTGTTACCCTGTGCTGGTCATGATAGAGCATCATTGTTCCTTGCAGTAAAAATAAATACAGAATATGACAGATAATATATTTTGTTAGTCAGGAGCTTAGAGTCCCATTAAGAAGTCTAGCAATATTGATAAAACAAAGCAACATTAGGAGAGGCATTTATTATAGGATATGTAGGCTGTTGGGCCAAAAAATACTCCAACTTTCTGCAGTTTATAAAACATTAGGGAAGGAGAGGGGGGCACTGCTTGATTTATAGTGTCTGTAAAGTGATACGGAGATGAAGTAAAATATCCAGAGGTCTGAGAAAGCATTGCTTTCTGTGTTTTAACGTGTAGGACGAGTGTATATGCGATAGCCCAGAGAGCAGCTGGCGAGGCAGCCACGTGGTGGCCAAGGACCAACACTCACTGTACAAACACCTCATCCTTCTCATGGGGGAGCTGAGGTGCAAGCCTACGTCAGTGCTACCTCTGCCCCCTCTTCTCTGCTGGGTCAGAACAAGTCCCCATATTTTATCACCCCCAAAGAAGGGCAGGGGGAACAGATCTGGATCCATTTCAAGACATTGTGGCTGAGTCCCAACTCCAATCGGGATGAATTACTTTATCTTGGTGCGGCACTGAGCTGGTGGAAGAAGTTTTTTTCAGAGATTTTTTTTTTATAATCTCATAAAAAATTGCATTGAAATCTGAGTTCATGCCATCAGATTTCTCCAGATTTATGCTTATTGAGGGTAATTTTTCACACATCCAAAATACAGGTAGGTAGGATATTTCAAGCTTGCTGTTCAAATTGGATCATGCTCAGCTGGATGCCTAACCGAAACCGCAGGAGCAGAAGTAATATTTTGGGTGTTGATCTCGCTTGAGGTGAATCATAAAATTGAAGAGTGAAGCTGGCAATGAGATGGTTAAACTATACATGAATGCCTGTTTCTAGACATCCAATAAAAAAATAAATTTTGCCCTATATAGGCTTGTGTTATTTGAGTAGTAACTCATGAAGAGAAGTCTAAAATTTACTGATAACAGTAAAACTTTCCTGGACTTCAGTACCAATGGGCGTAGCCTCTAATGGGGACATGTTGCCTTCAGTGCTGGGAGCCTGCTTGCACAAATCTGTGGAATTTGTTTTGGCAAAGGCTGCGGTGCCTATTTCCAGCCCAGGAAGAATAATTTTTCTTGTTAGTTTGGGAATAAAAATATATCAAGCATAAAGCTTGAGGGCCTTAAAGTAGTTGGCTTGTCTCATCTCTTGTGGAGATCAACTCTAGGAGTAAAACCATGATGGCAAATGTCCCACTGATGTCTGTAAGACAGTGACCTTTTTCCCCCTCATTGTTTCTTGGGATGTTTCCTAGAAATTAAGGTGCTGGTCTACAGCTCTGGGAAATACCTGTGTGGTCGATCTAGATCCACCAGCCAAAATGCCTGGTGTTAGGCAATGTGCCCAGAGGCATGGGGCAGTGAGGGCGTATCAGAGGGTGCACTCATAAAGCCTGGGATTTTAGGGCAGGACCATGCGAATCCACAGTAGCCACCCCTCCTAATGGTTTTGGAGTGGTGCTGGGTCCCAACAGGTCTGTCTGGCAAACAAGGTCTGCACTGTTAGCAACTCTGAGTTGGTGCTAAGGCAGTGGGTGGGTCGGTATCTTTAGGCTGAATTCAGGTCCTGGGTTAGTTATGTCAGAAGTGCGTGGGTAAAGTTAAATAACCTGGGCAGGATCTGTTGTTTGCAACTAGGGGGATGATTTGTGATGCCTGGAGGAAGCAGTGGCAGCACTGGAGTGCTGGGTCTAGGTTTCCTCCTGTCTGGGAAGGTTGGAGGCCGAGGGCTCAGTGAAGGTCCCCAGCTGTTGGTGGCACCTGCAGGTCTCTTCCCACGTGGATGAATTTGTCCCCTTTCTTGCTGCACCAAAACTCACAAGTGTGGGTGTCCATGGCATGGGACAACCTGTTGGGTTGGAGCACTGTCTGCTGGAGCTTCAGCTCAGGTGGGGGCAGAGAGGATGGGGAGATCTTAATGGCAAATAACCTGTGGTTTAGGTTGCTCTAAGTAACCCAATTTACCTTGAAGACTCCTCTTAGAGCAGTAACGCTCACTAAGTGGCTGTGTCAGTCAATTATAGACTTAGGGTAGCTGACAACGTTTTCTCCTATCATCTCTTCCCACCACTCCCCAAGCCTCTGCCGGAGAGGACAAGCCCAATGACAGCAAGCGCACATGAACCTCGGTAACTGGTGGCAAGCAGCCAAGATGAAAGTTCAGGGTAACTTTATATTGCCTTTTCCTTTCCTTGGGTACAATATTATGTATGTGGAATGCAACTGCATTACTATCTTTTTAAATGAACAAGCTCCAAGGGCTTTTGTATGCCTGTATCCACCACGCTATTAGAAATAAATTTTCAGTATTAAGAGCCATGTAGTTCTCAATTAGCAACTGATGAAGTAGGCTCTTCTTTCTTTAGAAGGGTTATATTTTTTCTCAGTTCTTCTGTGCCCTCCACATTCATGGTTTAAGGAAATTGTGCAGGCATACTGACCTTCTTTAGTATGAGGTTTCTGTATGGAAAACACAAATAAAGCATAATTTTTCAGGGATTGAGACGAATGATTGGGAGAGCAATGACTTGGAGAAAGCAGACTCGAGTGGAAGGGAACTGACCACTGAAACCAGACCCTAGAAGCACCATAAATATAGGTTTGCAGCAGGCCAATGTTTATTTTTCTTTCTTTGTGGCAGGCATTGCTTTTGCCTTTAAGCTTAGTAGGGCTGGTGAAAGAAAAAAGTGCATCTGGAGGCATCTCAGGAAGGGAAGAGGAGCATGGTGAATAAATGGTCAGATCACAAAACCTGGTTATAAGTGTCTGAATTGTTATCATCAAAATCGGAAATAATTTTTTTGCACCTTCAGCTCATTGACAGCACAGGCTTAAAAGCTTTATTTCATGTGCCGAGTTTGCATCAAAGTAACCTATGCAAAAATAAAAATATTCTGTGTGTGTGTGAGCTTTGGAGTTGGGGGTGGGGTGGGGAATGAAGTTCCACTAAGGCTTATGAACACTTGATCTGTAAAACTTAACTTGTGTTTGTCTCCCAGCTTGTGATACAGGGAGCTGGTGGGACGTGTGTCCCGGTGCCAACTGGTCTTCATGTCTCTGCTAGCTGCAGGAGGGCTTGGATCCTCTACACCCAACCCTCTGCTGGCTGTCGAAGGTGTAATTACTGCGTGGGTGGTAAAATGGCCCAGGGCTCCCCGTTTGCATTTTGTGCAACTGAAACGTACCTTCCTTGTTCGGGTAATGTGGCAAATAAAATCCTAGCAGGGCAGTGGCGAGTGTTGAGGAGTTTTGAAATAGCATGAGAATGGGTTTTATTACAGTATATCACTTGCTGAAACTGCAGGGCTGGTGCAAATAATCTATTAAGAGAAGGCTTTTGTGAAGCTCTCTGGCTTTTTAAAGAGGTTTATGGCTTGGCTGGCAATCATTTTCTGTGTGAAAGTCTGGAGGTATGAGCCTTCACGGGGCCACATTGGCATAAGCGCTGCCTGGTGTTGCAACAGGTGTGGAGGTACCTGCAGCTGAAATGATGGGGCAAGTTCCCAATCCTGCCGGAGCAGAATGCCTGCACAGGGGACACTGGCCTGGCCCGGGCTTCCCCAGGGCTGTTGCGTGACCCTGCCTTGGGTTTCCTTTGCGTGTGCAATCTCCACCTCCGCACCCGGGCTTGCACTCTTGTACCAGCGATGAATTGGATGCTTGCACCCTGCTATGTACTGAGTGAAGCAACTTCTCTGCATCTAGGATGAGTACTTACAGCCTTTTTTTCTTAACTTAAGGCACTGCTGTAAATGAGGTTTGGCACATGTGCTGTTTCATGGATGAGGCAGGGGTCTCGACTGTTGCAATTCTGCTTGTGTTGCAAAGCAGAGCCGACGGGCTCCCTGCTGCGCTCCCCAGAGGCCAGGATTAGACCTTCCTTGAGCTCCCCTGCCTGCCCGTGTGAACCGCAATGCAGCCAGAGCCTCAGTGGTCCAAACCTGCTGGCTCTAAAGGGCAAAGCTAAACGCCAGGTACATGTGGGAGGGGATCAGCTGAGTCCAAGGCTCTGCCCTCTGACGAGTTTGTCCGTACTCTTTTGCAGCACCTTCATGGGCTTGGTGTTTTCAAGCCTTGCTGCATGCAAAGCTTTATCTGCTTTCCATGGGTTGCCTGTGCTCTCGTGTCCTTTTTGGAAGAGAAATCTAGGACAATTCAGTTTGGGTTTTTTTTTTTTCAGAAGCACGTTGCAGAAAGCAGCCCCACTGCTATTTTTCCCTGCTGCTCTCCAGCTTTTTAAGTTTTTTCAGCAGGAAAGGGAAAAGCACCTCAAAGCTTCCTATGGGCATCCCCACTTCCTCCTGGGCAAGCAAGGGCAGTGCAAGGAGAACCATCTCCCCATAGCCTGGCAGATGGAAGCTGCCTTTATGTGAGAATACTCTGAATGTGGTAGAAGACCTGGTCTGAAGTCTACTATGGTCTTAAAGGCACTGGTCAGAGCTTGTGTGTGGGTCCTGGTGCACAAGGATGCTTCTGCCTGTTTAAATGATGCATCAAGTGGTTGATCCTGGTCCCAGATGCAGCTTTCATAGGCTGGTGCCGTCCAGGGGAGTGTGCCAGTGCCTCTTTCACAGAGGGATTTGATGTCAGTAAGTTACAGACTCATGTGTAGTTTCAGTCTGTAGTGAACTATATGCTACATTTTACTTTTGCAATGCGTATTTCAGTTTTCCTGGGTACAAAGCCCTTGTGTATGAAGCATCTTTCAGATGTACAGAACATCCTGGTTGTGTTTTAGTCCCATGTCCAACTGACTTGTTGGTTAGGAGATATCACTATTGCTGCTAAAAGTTAATCATGTTAAACAGCTGAGACCTAGGTTTTGCTCAGGATATCTTGCATTCACCCCAGTGGTTATCCAAGCTTGATGCCCTGCAGCTCATTTTGAGACAATCCCCTTCAGAGCTGCTGTTCGCCCATCTCTAGGAGGTCTTTCTTGGGCGGACTTGGAGGTCTGATGGGACTCTTCACATAGCTGTGCCCTGTGACAGTAGCTCTCCATTTGTATTTGTATAAGGATTATGCACCAAGGTGCTAATCTAAACCCCTTTGAAGTTGCTACAAAATCTTTCTGCTGGTTTTAATGGGCTTTGCTCCAGCTCTGCCAGTGCAGAAAGTTCAATGAAATCAGAAGTCAGAACCTGTAAAAATGCATGGGTGAGATGCAGAAAGGCTGAAATCAGTCCTAGACAAAAAAGGAGGGGAGAAAAAAACCCAAACCCCAAACAACAAAATGTGACACAGGTCCTTTTCTGAAACTTTCTCTTCTGTTTATTTCAAAGTACTGTAAAAACATGGTTTCAGTATTATGGGGCTTTTCAGGGAGCTAACTCTTGCTCTGAACAACTCATTTTCAGGTGATCCATTTCAGTTTGCTCCTGATCACCAGGAAGGTAGGGTATCCAGTTTAAAGCAGGGAAATATTCTGGAGCAGGGAGTAAGACTGCGTGCTGTACCTTACTGCAAACCTTTGCACAAGCTGGATGTCACCTTTCCTGGTCCAGATCCTCCCTGCAGCTGGAACTACTGGTATACAGTTAGTTGGATGTGTTAGTAGTTGCAGTGGAAGGATGGGCACCTGGAGCAAAGCTACTGAATTTGAGAGATGCTCCAGATTTACTGATTTAGCCTGTAATGACATTCACCCATCGACCTAAGAATATTCTGCAAAATACAGAAAGCATTGTTAAGCTTATGTTGCTGTGGAGGATAACCTGGCATGAGAGGGGAGGGACGTAAATTGTTCCAAGGTCCTTGGCTAGGTCTGAACGTCCCAAATCTGATTTAGCTCCACTCACGCTTGCCTGACTCCCTCCCATTGCTACTGGGCTGCACAAGTGATGACAAACCCTGCCTACAGCTGCCGCCAAGCTTCTCCATCTATTCTCATCAGTTTGCCCAAGTGCTCAGGCAATAAGATTTGTCCTGCCCTGTTTTTGCAAAGGGATTTGGTGATTGCAAAACATGTCACATTATTGACTGGAAGTTGTTACCATCTGGTGGCTGTTTAGATGGTCTGGTACTAATGAGTAGGTAATCTCAGTCGAGTTTCTAGGGGACAGCTGTCCTCTCTTGCTTTCTTCCTTGCGATCGTACACATCATCATTGTACCGGACACTAATTGGCGTTCTTATTTGCAAAGGTGAGGTAGGACCGGTCATGGAAGCACTTTCCACAAGAAATGGGTTGCAGTGTGTGGATGGGGTAATAGGAGGGAAAACTGTTTCCAGTAGCTGTGTTATGTGGTTTATGTGCAGAAAGGATTTTGGGTTTCTAGCAATCTTATACAAGCCTTAAATGCTCTAAAAAAGGAATCAAAGGATGTAGACAAAGTAAGATTGAATAAAAATACACTGCTATCCCCTTGGCTTATTTCCTAACCCTCTCACAAGTCATTAGGTGCCTGCTCCAAAGTGCCTTGTCTTGTAAATGCATGCCTAGAAAATGCAACTTTAAAAAAACCTAAATAAATCTGCTACATATTCAGAGCTGCGAGCAGGTGGAAGCTGTTCAGAGGCAGAAGCATGTGATGGTTGCTGTGTTCATGGTTGTTACAGGTTTGATGGAATTCAAAATGTTATTCAAACTCACACAAAATTGGGTTCTGCGCTTGGAGACCTGGACGTGCGGAGGTTGATGCTGCAGGGGATGTCCCTGTGGAGGGTGGGGTGGTGGGGACGGTGTTGGAAATGACACGGGATAGTAAACCCTGCTCAAATACAGCCTGAGAATTGTCGTGGTCTCTCACTGTAGAAGAAAGTGTGAGCACGGATCAGTCACCTCTTGCTGCTGCTTCAGCACCCCTTCACCTGCCCGCTCCCTGTGGTCCCCATTCATCTGCTCATGGGGTTCATTGTGACCCTGTCAAGCCCCAGGTTTGGGTGGAAGGTCTACTCGTGTGAAGGTCTCCAAGGGACGTGTTTGCTGAAAACCCTGACACACCTTGAGGACAGAGATGACTAAAGCTTGTTTGTAGCAGAATACGTGCTCTGCTTTGGTGGAGTTGAGCTCCCCTGCAGACCTCAACTTCTATGGGTGGAATTTGGGCAGGCTCCTTTTGCTGTACCTCATTGTCAAGTGCGGCTGCTGTCTGAGGCCTCGAGGAGTTTGCGTCTGGCTTGGACTTCCTTGCTGGCAAGTCATTCGTGATTGCAGGTGGTTATTTACTTGTATGCAGTTCCTCTTATCTCCCTCCTTATCTCATCCTGTCTGTGCTGACTTGAGGCTCCTCTTAAATCTGAGAGGAGCAGTGGTGGCTGCAGTGGTGATGTGGTGTTAATTTGTCTGAGTGCATTTATTTCAAGTTCAGGTCAGCAAGCATGATATCTCAGCCTGATGGAAACTGCTCATGGTGGCTCGCTGTCGTTATGTGTTCTGCACTTTCTCTACTTAACAAAATACAATGTTAAACACAGTAATAATGACTGTCTAAAGGCTTTTTTCTTTTAAAAAAAAAGATATTTAAAAGCATTTTTTGTTCAGTTGTGGAGCAGGTGGGGGGTTGAGGCTGAAGAGAGAGGGAGGCTGAAGAGAGAGGTAGGCTTCATCTTCATCATTGAGCCATATGTTTTATTAATACTATGGCTTGATCCATTAGGTGCTCTTCAGAGGCTTGGTGTAAAGACGTGTGTGTTGGCCACAGATGTGCACATGGTGCAGCAGCACTGAATCACCTGTCATCCCGTACGGCTGGGGTGAAAGGGGAAGCTATTTACATAAATTATTGGAGAGCAGTAAATATTATTTCATGATATCACATCAAGATTAACTTAATCAAACTTGATATTAAGAGGCAGAATGATTTGCTCTTAGTCAAAGACACAATTAAAGAAGGTGCTTGAGGGTAAAGGAGAGTGCCTACTTATGAAGATTTTTATCACAGAATGGGTGATGGGTTGGGAAGCTTATAACCAAGATCTTAACTCCTTTGTGGATTTTGCAGCAACAGCCCTCTGAAGTTCAGCAGCTGTTGCAGTTTCAGGAAGGATAGCACAAATGAAATGTAGGGGGCTCTTTTTCCAGGAACGGAGCTTTGACTTGAAAGGAGAGGTCTCTTAATTTTTATTTTAAACACCTCTTTCTCATTTCAAGGCTTTCTGGAATTTTTGCAAAGATTCTCTGGGCACAACTAATCAAAAGTAAAGGCAAAATCAGTAACGCTTCCCACATGGACTTGGGGTCTACCTGGTCTTGGTTACACTGCGGGTCAAGACTGTGCCTTTTGCTGTCTGTAGAGGGTTAATGTTGTTTTAACCTTCTCACTGCCACTTTTCTCCTGGCCAATAGATCCACATCTGTTGAGTAAAATAATGTTGCTTATTTGCTAGCAATGAGTGTTCATTCACTATTTAGGTAACTGGAAGTCAATGTCTTGAGTTTTCCAGTGTGTCCATAGCATATGAAGCATTTGTAGCTCTTCCTGAAGTCAACAGATACTTTAAGTGAGAGCTCAGTGTGTATTAGCTTGCTGAGGGAACAGTTCCCTTGTTTATTGCCTCTAGAGTTGGCTGCAAGTTGATTACTTTTATACAACTTATATTTTTGCAGAAAAGTAAAAGCTGACCCATTTGGCAAAAAAAAAGTCCTTAGGTAAGTCCCTATTCCCTTTCTTTTCTGAGGAAGGCTGAACTTCCCTCACTCTTCTTTTATTTTTTAATCAAAAACCAAATTATCAGTTGGGGGGAGCTTAAACTGAAAAATCTTTGACAAGTCTGAACTGCGCTCTCTCTTTGTGCGAAGTGCGTCGTCTTTGGTTCCCAACAGCGTCAATGCTGGCTGGAGGAGCTGGGAAAGGTTAAAGATGTGCTCAGCACATTCCAGGATTAGGCCCATTGTTTAAGTAATAACACTCAATCTCACCAGCCCATGTTTACCACAAAGTCTTTATTTTTATTTTCCATCCAGTCTTCCTACGTGTAAGATGTAAGAGCTTTATTTTTCTATAGCTCTTTCCCTATTCTTGCCTTCCTGGTGTATTTATAACCCTCTGTGCAGGGTTATGTGGCTCCTCTGCCTGGGGTTTCAGGTGACTGGGAGCAGAATTTGGCTCAGGACATTATTAAACTACTTTAAAAAAAAAAAAAAAAATCTGTGGCTTAATTACTGTAATGTTTGGTTCATCTGAAATGGATGCATGCCGTTGGTTCCTCAGCAACTGCTTGTAGGATGCTTGGGCATTGCCCATATATCTAATCCTTGTTTCAATGTCTGAGTAATGCAAGTATCTGCTGCCACTGGACAAGTGGTCTGTGCCCTCTCCCGGTGATGCTCTGACCATTTCTGACAACTCCCACCTGATCATGTTTGCATAAGTGAGTTTGAAATGCCTGGCTGTTGAAAGGCCAGTTTTGTAGCCAGGGCTTTTCCCTCTCTAGCTGCTTCAGGTACCCATTGATCTTTGATTTGCAGTGAGGACACCACCTTCTTTTAAGGGCCCTTTTAAATATAACACATTTAAGTCCGTCTTTGCCAGGCCTGATTACTGTAGGATTGCCCTCTGTTTTTTGGTGGGTTTTTTTAGTAACTATAGGTACTCACACCCTTTTCCCCGTCTTCAAGATGAAGACACTTGTAGGTAGAGAGTTATTAGATCTTCCTGTAAGGATATTGAAGCTGCAATACAGCTTCAATAGTACAGACATAGTGGCGAAACTGAGACTTGTGATGTCCATATGGCCTTGGCCAGGGAAAACACCACCATCGCCCTGGAGGCTGAAAGCACAAGCAAACAGAGTGCCTTGTGTGCCACTATTAAAACACAGCATATGTGCCGTATTGTGCTTCCCCCAGTCTTCACTATTTAAACTGCTCTACGTTGGGGAGGAATAATCTCTTCTACAGTGAAGAGAAGGGAAAATCATTCTTGCGTTGCTTGCTCTTGAGCCCTCTGCTTTGGCAATGCAATGCCTCCCAGAGGTATGTAAGACTCGCCTCTGAGGATGGGTCTGCAGTTTGCAGAGGGGATGGAGCCCAGACCTTTGTTTTGGGGAGGTCCTGCTCTGACAGCCCTCATGCGTTCACCTCAGTGGTTGTACCTCCTTGCTTTGTCTCGCAAGCCATTTAAGCTTGTCTATAGGAACTTTGTTAACCTAATGCTGTTCTTATATTTCTAGAGCAGTCTTTAGTCCCATAATTTTCTGGCTTGATGGTGTATGTCCTGTATTCCCAGTACTTAGCAAGTCTGTTGCAGAAATGAAATTTTCCACATGTAGCTTCCTCTTTCTTACCTCTATGGGAGACCTTTGCTATTTCAGCTACTTGAACTCTGCCAAAACCTGTGCAATTCCTAAAGCACCCATTTCTGCCCAGTAGCTGAAGGGGGAGAGGAGCAACCCCCACATTTTCCTTACCAAGGGTGAATTTTTTGGGTCCTCTCTAGCATTTGGTTGTACTTGCTTTGCCCAGGCAACTGCCTCCTGCGGCAGGAGCGATGTGATCTGGGCTCAGCCTATGTTGAAGGAGATGTTGGTGAGTGAGTGGTCTGAAGTGGTTGAAGATGGTTTCCTTATCACCTGATAAATCTGAAATAGTAATCCTGCTTAGATCATGTTCCCTCTTTATCATGAGTAGCCTCAGCAGTAGCTTTAGCCATGTTAAATATCTTATTTGTCATGGAAGGGAAAAAAAAAGCTGGCCAATTGTTTCCTTTGCATCTTAATGCTTTGGGGCTCACTAACATCTGAGGAACTATTTTAATGAGAAGACTTCTGGTGAAATGCAGGTAAGATCTTAAAGACTTTAATTGCTCCTGTGAGAAGTCAGTCCAGGTGAAATAATAGTGCTCAGCTTGTGCGGTGGGGTGCAGAGCCCTTGGGAGCTGGGGCGGGGGGGAACACCTCCTCTGGGGACGGCTGAGGAAGCAGGTAGAGAAATGCAATGTAATGGGTGTTGCTGGTGCAATATTACCTAATATTTCTGCTGCAGGGTCGCTGTGGTAAGTGTTTTGTGGAGACCTCAGTCTAGTGCAGGCATAGCAAGGTCTCAGCCCAGGGAAAAGTCAAGCGGTGTGAATCGAAGCACCTTGCCTCTGGCTCAGCTTGCTTCACCAGGACTTACCTGTGGGTAAGGCATTCGCTGAAGGCTTGGGCTTAATTCTTGGTTTTAGTCGAAGTTTTTGTGACATCTAGAAGTTTTAATCCAAGGCCCAAACCCAGGGATACAGCTTATTCCATGAGAGGATTGTACAGATAAATTCATTCAAGTTTGAAATACTTAGGAGCCACTTCGCCATATCAGTAAGTTTAGAGTGTTATTACTGCACGGACTTTGATTAAATCCATTCGTGTCAGATCTCCTCTTAAACATTTTCATCAAAAGCTTGTGCTTTTTTAGGAGGGTTTTTTTTTGTTTTTGTTTGGGCAATGTTGATTGCTATTCAAAGTTTGAAAATTCCGAGCCAGCTTGAGATGTTCAAAGCTGTTTTCCAGGCTTATTTCTTTAGTCAATAGTATCATAGCAAATGGCAAACTTGAGCTGTAGAGAGTTTTGGCAAGTCTTAATTTTTGCCTTTGGCAGTGCTCTAGGCCTCTGCCCATGCATCCCTGGTAAACCCAGGTTTGGCCGGCTCCCTACAGGGATGTGGGAATGATCTGCTGGGGTTTTTATAGGCAAGAATAGGGCAAGCCCAAGTGAAAATGATTTTGTTGCTTTGGCTATGACTAGGCTGAAACTGGGAAGTACTTGCTCCCTACTAAGGACAGGCGAACGTTAAGAATTTGATGTAATCCTAGACCTCAGGCATGAAACTCAGCTTGACCTTTCCTGTTGGGTGCTTTTGTGCAATCCTACTGGACATTTAGCAACGCGAAAGGAAGCGGAGGAAGGATATCGGTTCAACCATATGTCAATGCTGGGACGTGAAGTGACAGGGAGAGGAAAGGCTGAGACATGCGTGGAGTCACTCGTTAAAATAAGAGCCTTTGTGGGGGGAACTGGGGGGCTCAGAGGACTGAGGGGCTTGCTGGAGGTCACCAGTTCAAATCCAGTTTATGGAAGTAATGACCAAAAATTATTGTTGTGTGATGGCTGATCTGATTCCTGTTCACTCTCCTGTGGTCCTCCCCCACCTGATCGCTGGTCACAAAAGCATTTTCCACAACCGGTTCCCACTGGCAGATTAATGGAGGGGCTAATTACTCTGCTGGGGGCGTTGAGGGGTGTCTTGTCCCTAAAAGCCAGCTCTGTAAGGAAGGTCAGGAGCCTGTGGCAGGGCTGTGTGGGAAAGCCACTGTGCTGTGGTGAGAAAAATAGTGAGTCGTGTGATTTTTAAACAACAAAAAAAAGCCCTTATAAATAAGGAATTTAAGCACAAAGACTTTCTTTTTTTTCCCCCCTCCTGTAAGTCTTTAAATTTGCTCTGAAAGACCAGCAAGCTGCCACAAAGTTTGTGAAGTATTTAAACAAAACGCTCCTGGTCTTTCATGATGCTGCCATCACCTCCAGGGGCAAGGGTGGGTCCCAAACCCATATGCTCAGGAGGTGGGAAGCAGGCACCTGAAGCAAGATGGCATGCTTATAAAAGCTCCTGAGCACCCTCGCTTGCTAGCGAAGGTCGGTGTCTAATTGCAGCCTGCTTGGACAATTTTGGCAAAACCAGGCATTACCGAGATCACGGCTTTCTGCGGGCTTTGCGGGAGTGTGGGGTGAGAAGCCAAGAGGAACCCATGGGAAGCCATCTTCTGTGATGGGCAGGGTGCTCAGGCTGCGACAGGGGAATCTGGGCAAGCGATGTGTCTGGGGAGGACTCCAGGACTTGCAATTACGCCACATAGGTTAATAAGTATGGAGGCTGGAATCAAGGTTTGTGCAGATGCATTGCGGGTGATGGAACAAATCCAGTGCTGAGACGAAGATGGGTTGTCCCTGGTGAAGCTTGAGGCAGTTGTCACCTCTGTGTCACATAGAGGGCTGCAGTTTGGTTTCTTGCTGGGCTTTCTCAGCAAAACCCAAGGCACAGAGCTAGCATTAGGCTGAACACTTTTAATGAATAAATAGTGGCTGGCTGGCCCCAGCGCAATGCAGCGTGGCCAAACGCTGCTGCCTGAGTTGGGGCTGGAGGAGGGCAGAGCCGGGGACTGGGTCAGACCCCAGCAGCTGCCCCAGCCAGAAGATGCCAGGAGATGTGGACGTTATGATTTGGACAGATTCTCCCTGCAAATTTCTTTTTCTTGCCAGAAACCAGAGCCTCTGGCTCTGGGCTCATTTGCTTCAGACTCACACTAACTTTAGAGGCTTTTCTTCAGTTGCATGGCTCTGGCACCGAGCTTGAGCTAGCAAAATGCACCAACAGTGTGACATTAATTCTCTTTCAGCAGAGTAGAAGCATGCCTGAAAATAGATGCCAATTTAAAAATAATGTTTCAGGGCTTGCTCAGTGCCAAATCAGACCTTTGGCCACTTACAGTATCTGTCTTTCTGGCAGAGACTGGCTTCTGATGCTTCATATCAAGATCTGGTGTTCAGTCAAGTAGGGCATAAGGAAATGTATTGTTTAAATGCAGGCAGAAAGATTAAAAAAAAAAACAAACCCAAAGCCCCCCCAGACAATGTTTCTCCTTCCCTGTCCTCCAAGAAAATACAGTCTCAGAGATGGTCTTGCAGATCTCTGCCAGTGAATGGTTACCGCCTGTTTAAAGGGAGCTGCTTTTATTGAATAAAGCTAACATAGATGTGTAAAAGCTTGTAAGTTCATATCTGGAAAGTTGTAAACCAGAAGCAGCTTGATTTGCAAGGAAAACCTAAAGCTTTTGGTCATCTGTAACAGAAGTTTATAACAACTTTATTTCAGTCGGTTTAGCAGCTGCTTGCGATTTGGGAGGCTGGATGCAGTGGGAGCTCCTACAGCTGCTTTATTTTTTTTTACAAGATCCCAAGAGTTGCAGCTTCACCTGGTGTTTCTCCTGCCTTCACCTGTAGGGCTGATCCATTGACCCAATCTCCCTTGATTAATTTTTAGGCACGCATACAGATCTGCTCACAAGAATCACCCCCGCACCATGGGCCCCGTGGTGCAAGCAGACCCCGCTGTGCTCCAGGTCTCTGGGATATTCCTTTCTTCAAGATGCTGAGCACTCAGGAAAGTTGTCCTTGACTATCTTATTTCAAAAAGCACTTTCCTTCTCAGAATTTAATTTAATGTGACATATAATACTTCATATTGTTTTGTACTGGACAACCACAAGTGGTCAATCATGAGAAGTGAAATGTTTGGGCAGAAGAGTGCGATATGATAAAAGGTAATTTGCAAGCATTCATTTTTGTTACGTGAGGGTGAGAAGTTGCTACCAGCACTGCTTGAGAGAAAGGAAACTGAGGAATGGAGGAGCAAAGCGATGAGTCCAAGATCTTGAGTTGCTGCCAAAAATGAGACTGAGTTTTCTCGGTAACTGTCCCAAGTCTGGGGAACCAGCCTTTATAGGAACTAGACGTCAAGACCAGCCTTTCCAGCTTCTGCAAGCGAAAACTGCTTTTCTCTGAAATTAAATCAGGGTTCCTGGTGGGTGGGGGTGTTCATGTGCATGCACCCCCTAAGCAAAACATCCCTGTTATGGGGAGGGCCCCCCAAAGCAGCTACCGTGTGTGGTGCCGGCTGTGCCATGAGAAGGCTCCTGGCGGCTGCTGTTGGCCCTGGTGTGGGGACAGGAGCAGAAGAGGGCAGGACCCAGCAGTTCCCTTTTCTGACCACTGCGCCGCAACCGAGACGGAGCAGGCACTCTCCCTTCCCAAATTTTCTCTTTCTAAATTCAGGTTGGAGTCACATGGGAACTTTTTTTGAAACCGACAGCAGAAGTATGAAGTATCGTGCAAATGGTAAAGGGTTTTTATAGATTTGCTCGGAGTTGCTTGCTTGCCCAAGAAAGGGATAGATGGATTGTGCAGGGTCTTGGTCTGGGTGCAAGGAGCTTGCTTGTTGTTAAAAGCCGTATCGATCTGTAAAGGAGGGGACTTTGGAGTGGTTGTCTGTCACAACAGTTTTATTCTGAATAGAATTCTGCTGAAGCAGTGAAGTTCTGGGACCACAACAAATGGGGGCTTGTGTGGGTCTCCCTCCAGGAGATCCCTGCTTGGGTATGCCAACTGGTTTTGGGGGATTTTAAGGAAAAACCCTTTTCATCTGATGCGACTGCTGTAATTCACACAGAAGTGGCTTCATCCAACAAAGTCAGCTGGAAGGACGCTTTAGGTTGCATCTTCCCTCCTTCCCCTGCAGCCAGGGTGTTGTGAGGGGGGGAAAAATAGGAAGCAAACTTGGTGTAGGGGGGGGTCTGTTTGTTGGGAGGCATCCTCATTTTTCCAAATACCTCTGCTCTGCTTTTTCTGAGCTTTTGGGATTTTGGGCCAGCTCTGGCCATCAATTCATGTCTAAAACAGCTTTGCTCCAGGTAGGTGAGCACTGTTTGTAGTGACCCAGGGGCTGTATCCCCAGCTGGAGTTGAGCCAGCATGGCTCTGTAGAACTGGGCTTGCTTATGTCTCCCAAATAACATCCCTAACCCATGGAGTTTTAAGTGGATAAAACTTCCCAACCTGTCCTAACCCTTCCAGGGTCTGAGTCGCTGAGGTCTCTTGCATGTGTTGTTTGAGTAACGGCATGGATGTGCCTGCACAGGTCTGGTCTTAGGGTAGAGGGCAGAAATGGGGACACCTGCAATTACCAAGGCCCCTAGAAGCTGGCTATTTGAATGAAGCTATTTAACTAGAAATCAGTTATTTTTCTCTGCCTCCAAATGATTCCTGCAGCCGGTGCATAAATACTAATCACTCCTCAAACCTTGGGGGCTGTCTGGTGCAGCTGGGCGATCCCTGGGGTATTAGCCATGCCATGCAGCACCATTAAGCATCACGCTGTTGTGCCGCAGCCTGAGTGCTGTGAGAAAGGAGAGGAGCCTCTGCCTGGCTGGTTCTCCCCATATAATCATAAGCTGCCAAACCCATGTTCCTCTGAAAGCAAGAAAAATAGCCTTGCTGCCTTTTTCTTTTTTTTATTACACTTTTACACAAATTAATGTAATTTTCTTTTATAACAGTACTTGCTGTTGGGCTCAATTTGGTGCAGCAGGCACTTCATAACAAACCCAGTGCTGACAGCATCCCTGTGGAGAGGATGCTGGAAGGAGGAGTTGGGGGGATGCCCACGGAGGCACGGGGACACGCATGCACCTATCGGCATCTGCTGCCAGCACCCTCCTGCCCTGCCACACTCAGTCTCCTTGGGATTGTGGCCCTGCGCTAGCTGCTTGTTGCTGCCTGGATGACAATTACCTGCAGCAGGGTCTCGAGGACGCTCGAGCTTCGCTGGCGATCAGCGTGGCGCCGCTTCAGCCAGAGGATGCTAAAAAAGTGGTGTGGGGACCGAGGGAGCATATCCTGCTTTCTGGGGGGAGCCTGGGCGATGCTGCCCCTCCCTGAGCCTTTTTAGCCACTGTACCCTTGTTGACACATGACAAGGTTATGTCGGCGTGGTCTGGGGATCTATTGATCACCGCCGGGAAGGTTTCTGCAGGAGGTTGGGGATTTGTTGCTTTGCATGAGGCGGGTTAACTCATCCTGTCCCAGTGTGGGATGCTCAGGCACCCCAAGTGACGCTGTTTGTGAAACTTGGTGCTTTGCACGCCACATCCGAAGGCTGTCAAGTTGAGCGTAACAACTGTCACACCAGCCCTCGGGTGCTGGCACTGGCAACAGCCATAGGAAGGTGTGTGAGCTGGGAAGCGGCTGGCATCTCCTGGGTCCTTCCTCTTTCTGTGTAAGCCCGCACCAGTTCGAGCCCCTGGGGGCTGGCCAGAAAGGCCACTTGCTGCGTGGGAACAGGCATGGCTGTGGTTATCCTGACGTCCCCTTGGTGGAAATTTCTGAGTATGTATTTTTGTGCGTGGTCTATGTCTGAGGCCACCAGCTTGCCCTCGGTTGGGGAAGCCATGCACAAAGCGATGCTGGAAGGTCTCCTTAGCAGGAGAAGAACATTTTCATTGACTCTTTCTGTGCTTGGAAATGCCCTAGGGATTAGGAGCAGATTTTTCAGGAGATGGAGAAATGCTCTAGTTCTTGTGGCAAACCAAATGGGCCTAAATGAAAAAACAAACCAACCAACCCAACAACTTTTAAATGTAAATCCTATGAATCCTGGTTCTGGGGCCTTAGGAAAGTACTTGGTATTTTGAATTTGGAGTGCAGTGAAATGCTGTGTGTGTCTCCATCACCCCTTGTACTGCTGCTGATGGATTTCTGGGATCCTGGAGCTTTTTTGGTAGCTGATGGGACTTACAGCATTGCCTTCTGGAGAGCTGCCGGGTTCATGCAGGGCTGGGAGGGGGCACAGACGGTGCCTCCTGACTGATGCTGAGCCAGGCAGTGGGGGTCACTGCAGCTGGCACAGGTCACTGTAGGCGATGCTGGAGCCCCGGAATAAATCACAGGGTGTGGGGAAGGGGGAGAGTGGTACATGATGTGGGGAGGAAGAGCAAATCTCCTGGTCGTATGATTCCTCAACCTCTTCTTGAACCTGGGCTTTTCATCCTCTGCTCTCCTGAAAGCCTTGTTTGCGGAGATGGATGGGCTCGCTCTGTTCCACCAAAAGCGTGAACATGCCTGAGCACAGTGGTTCCCAGCCTGGGCACCCTAGGGTGCTGCCCTTTGCTGTGCAACTGCAGGTCCCCCCTTAACGGTTTTGGGGGACAGCTGTGCCTCAGAAGAGAGGACAAACCATACCAGGGCTGGATATTGCAATGGGCAGCATTTGGCTCTCTTGCTGCCTGAGCTCTGGCCCTCAAATCTCAGAACTGCCCTTGGAGCCTGAACCGGTGATGGGTCAGCGTGAGCCTGGCTCCACATCCTGCTCCTGCTTGCAGCCTCACTGCAGAGGGGCAGAAAGGCCCTCGTTGCTCTTGCTCCCCTTTAATTTTTTTTTTTGCTAGAAAAGCAATTTTGGGGATGCTGCCGGACAGCTACCATGTTTTGCTTGCACATTCAGACACCACCTGGTATTTTTTTTACCTTTATTTGACTGCTGCATTCAAAATAAACTTATTTCAAAGGTATATGTACAGTGCCAGAGAATTTGGTTTTAATAGCACCCCACAGAAATACTCTGCGCAGGCAGGGATGGGAGGAGGGATGGGGGGGCTGATCTGAGCCCACCACTCCTGTCCTGGGGAGGGTGATGAAGGGGGAAGCGGGCGCAGGCTGGCAGATCATCCCATATGTTCCCCATGCCCAGCATCACCTTGGTGTTGGTGTGATTGTGGGAAGCGGAGCTGCTGTGGAGGTGAGGGGTGGGACCTCGGATCCTGAACCTCTTGTCTGTGTATTTTTATTTACATTTATTAAACCCTATAAATTCTCATCCTCTGCCCAGAGGTGTTAGAAGACGCCCGAACACAGCGTGCTTAATGACCTTTGAAAATAACTTTTTTTTTTCTAAAACCCAGCCCCAGGCTCATGTGTTTCAAAGACTTTCACTTCTACCTCCCCACTCTCATTTCCCCTTTACCTCCTGGCTCCGTGCTTTTCCCAGCCGCCCTCGCCAGCACCCTGTTTAGGGCTGGGTTAAGGAGAGCCCAATCCACAGCCGGGCATTGCAAAGGAGCTCGCCCTTAACAACTCTGACCCTGGCGAGGTGCAAACCCAATGGACAAAGGGATTAAAGTATTTAACAGCAAAATATCAGCACTCGCTGCACTGAAATATCTTACTTTTTACTAGTCCATATTTGGGAAAAAAAAGAAAATTAATTTTTGTTTTGAGGTATTACAATAAGCCTGGGATGGTTTCACAGTTACATGGGTATATTTTCCCAGCTGTTTTAACCAGAAAAATTAATGTGCTTTTGATAGCTTGGAAATACACTGTTGGTGAAGCTTTGTAAAAGTGTGTTGCTGTTTAGCAAACTGGAAAACCGAAACATTGTAGCTTTGCTTCCTTGTTGAAATGCACTGGGTGGGTTTGGTTTATTTTCTTCAATTCTTGCAGAAATTAATTTAGAAACTTAGTGTCGTCATTAAAACAGTCTCTCCTATTAATTCATTGCAGAGTTTTTTTAAGTGGTTTTTTTGTGAATGAGGAGGAAAATAACTATAATTGGGGGGGTGGTAAAATAGGAATTATTTTGCTCTTAACGTATTTGCATAAGGAAACAAACCAGATATGTCTGGCAAAAAAAAGCTTTCTGGTTTTAATCATGATATTTCTCATGGTAAGTGTGATTATAGGACTCAGGATGGAAAAAAAAAAATCAAACAAAACGTGTTAAATAAGATCTTTCTATATCTGTACTCTAGCATAAATAATAGATTTGGTATATTGCACGGGGAGGAGTTGTCGGGATCATTGGGTTAAAATAAAAAACCCGCACGGGCAGAGCAAAAACTCTGAGCAACACATAAAAGCAAAGCCAGCACCCAGACAAAAATGTAGGGGTGGTGGTGGGGAAATACGGGAAGGTAAAACCCTATAGCAGGGAGGAAAAACAAAAGCGATTAGTTTAAGTCCTGCCTTGCCACTGTTTCCCTTGCAAAGAGGGAGGCTGATTTAAAGGAGGAGGGGAAAAGAAAAAAAAAAATTGGTGGATTAATGTGAACTTTAATACTGAAGCAGTGTGTGTTTACTGCTGGTGACCACAAGACATAAATCTTGCGAGCACAATGTACAATGCGAGGCAGCCCCCAGGTTTTTTTCTTTTTTTTTTTTTTTTCCAGCCTCAATTTGTGTGCAAGTGTGTGTTAAGTGCTGTTGAAAAATAGTGACCTTTAATAAAGGATCGTATCCTGAGACTATTTTCCCAGACACACAGTGACCTTTCAAACCAGACTGGGGTGAGGGGGTGTGGGGTTTGGACTTTGAACCGGCCAGTTCCCGCTGCGTGCCTCTGTTTGCCAGGCTACTTTTTATTGTGTGGCCGGGGAGCGCTGGCTATGCAAAGCAGGCTGAGCTGCCAGCCTCAACCTTTGCAAATCAATTTGTCTGCGCCCGAGTGAAAGATGCTGCGGCGGGGACAGACTGCATCGCTTTGTGCCACCGGCGCTTGTGGCACTCCCGGCAAGCCCCCCTCCAAATGCTGTGCGCTTCTATTTTTGTGGGTTTAGTCTTATTTTTTTTCTTTTAAATTTAAATTTATTTTCTCCTCCCATAACTCTTGAGGCATGCCCATGGGAAAAAGGGTGTTCCTCTCCCGGGTGGCCATCCCCCAAAACCACAGGGGCACCTTGGCTGAGAAGGCAGCACTGGGAGACCACTCCAACTTCCCATCTCACTTTGAAAGGAAAAAAAACCCCAACCCATCACATGCACAACATCCTCTACATAAATGCAAACACTTTGTAAGGGTTAAGGTTATTGATTTCCCCAGGCTGCCCAGGCTCTACATTAATCAGTACCTTAAAAATGCCAGGAAAAGGCAGAGAAACACAATTACTTCAGGTCTTCTAAATTTCAACTTCTCCAGCTGGCCCCTCCTGAAGAAATGGAGTTCCCATGCTTTTTGTAAAGCTGGCTTGATTCCTGTGTAAGCAATTAATCACACTCATACTCTGCAAAATTGGGGAGCAAAGGACAGGGGTCCCTCCATGGGGAGCACCAGGACCCCACTGGCACACTCCTCCTTTCTCTCATTGTCCCCTTCAACGTACTCCTTGTCCTCTAACCTGTGAAATTGATGGTTGGGCTCCTTTTGCGTTTCTTCTGAAGACTCTTGGTCATCAAACTAATTTTGCTCTTGGTTTCTGTGTGCATCTCGTGAGCTTTCATTATTGGAGTGGTACCAAGGAGCCAGGTGTGCTCACAGAAGTTTTATCCTCTTGCGCTCTGTGTTCTTTTAATCCTCCCCAGATGCTCTTCGGTCATGGTTTGCCTTGTAGCCTTGTACCTATGGAGTCACTGCTTGCCACAGAGGGCAGGTTACTGACGAGTGTCCCTGCTCAATCTTGGGCTTTGACACCAAACTTTGGGTTTTTATATTTATTTTAAAATTTTTGTTCAAATTTTGCTTTCACTCTTAATTCCCTGAGCGTTAGGTGGACACCCTTTCCAGCTGGCACCGTGGCAAGTGGACCAGGGCTGTGAGTGCATAAAAAAAGCTCCCATGGGGCAGGCAAGGGTGAGGGGATGGAGCACATCATTTCCCCGGGGCACCTGCCCCTATAGGAGCTCTTGCCCTATGGGGAATGTGGGGCAGCTCAGTCCCTACCTGGGGGTGGGTGGGGACAAGCGGTCTCGCCCTCGTGCAGCTCTGGCAGGGCAGCTGCAAGGCTGTGAGCGCATGTCCTGGCAAGGGAAGAGGAGCAAGGATCTGGATTACTTAAACTTTAAAGAGTTTGTGTTTTAGAAAGACCATAAAAATGAAAGGGGGGGAAGAATTTACTATAGTAGAGATGAGAAGTAATTATGGTCTGGATAGAGATTTCAGCAGCAGCAGGGTCAAGGTGACGATGGGCTTTGTCAGTGGTCTTGGAGGTGGCAACAGGCAGATTTATGGACACAGGAGGCAGGAGAGGGAAAGAAATCTCGAGTGTCAAGGATGGCTCCAAGGTTTCCGGCCTTGGGAGAAGGTCGGAGTCAAGGAGAGCACCAACAGAGCCAAAGACACGGGTCATTTTATATTTATTTTCAGTAATTGTAAATATTACAGGTGGGGGGGAAAGGCTGTTTTGCTGTAATACCAAAGCGGAGGCGGTTCACAAGTAGCGACAGACTGTAGTGGGTTGTGGAGAGCCACAAAGGCCTTTAGGTATGTCAGACAAAGAATTATTGAGGTGTACAGAATTTGAATATTTCATTTAGGTCAGGCTTATTATGAAGGCTTTAGTAGGTGAGCTGGAGATGGGAGGCCAGTTACCCACCAACACACCTTGTATGTTTGCTGGGCAGGGCAATCTCTGCCCATGGGCTGCCCTTTGCAGGAGGGACCACAAGCTGTGGCTGATGCACTGCTGGGCCACTCTTGTTCTGCCTTTATTTCTCTCTGTATTGGGAGGCTTCGGGGTGGCACTGGGTTTTTGAACACTTACTCCAAGACCTTATTCATACAGAGAATTCATACTTTATTCATACAGAGTTTATTCATAGCATTCTGTCTTGTTAGCCCTCTGATTCAAGACATACACAAGGCTATGAAAGAGGGGTTAGCAAGTGGATGTGTGCTCTGAATGCTAATAGCATCTGCTTTATTTTTATGTCCTTTCTGACGAGTATATGGTGGATCAGTGTGCCCAGGTCTCGTGCGGGAGTGGGTCATGGATGAATGGTAGCTTTGATTCAGGCCAGCCTAAGGAAGCAACCAGAAAGGCTGGCTGCGGGCAGACAGCACATTGCTGGAGTTGGGAGAATTTTTTCCCCCCTTCTGTAGGGAAAATGTTTCCAAAAGTGAGGAAAAAATGGTTTGATCAAAATTTTACATGCAAATCATTGACTTTTTGGGTTGAAAGAAAATCTGGCAGCAAAGCCTGGAAACTTTTGACTTCAACCTTCCCTTCTCTCTCCTCTGCGAGGGACTTGCCTCTCCCATGAAACACCTTAATTCTCTTGTACTGAGCCGCTGTGTGTGTAGCAGGGGTCACTCATGGTGAGACATGATGAGATTCAGAGGGAGTCCACTGCTGGTTAGAAAATTCAGCTGTGTAAGGGGAAAATGTGGAGGTTGAGGCAAATAAATGATGGATCCTGTAAGACCCAGTGGAAGCCTTCTCTAGTTGATATGGTGTAGTTCATGGTGGATGGGTTTTTCTGTTTAAGTGCTTGTTTCTGTCAGTGAAACCCAAGAACTACCAGGGAAAACAAAGTCTCGGTGCTTTGAAAAGCAAAAGGTGTTGCCTCCCTCCCCTGGGGCAGCAGCGAAGACCAGCAAGTTTCCTGCAGCCGCAGGAGGCAAGAGGTGTTGGCTGAAAGGAGTTTCGGTGCTTTGTGGTTGTCCATGGAGTTGGGTCTGTTGGACACGCTACCAGTTTGAGTTTATGCTCCTGCATCCATCCATTTCCAAGGTTTGGGTTTTTTTTTTTTTGCCCTAGAGGTGAATGATATGTGTCGGACTGAGCTGTGTTTGACAGGGTTGGCTACGTCAAGAGATGCTGCTTCAGAAATTGTATTTTTTTTACAAGCTTGCTTTAATTCCCTAATCCAGCCTCTTCTGTTCTTTCTAAAACTGGTAGCACTGTTTACGAGCCGTACATCCAAGCATACCAGCAAATCTCTCAAGTCTCACCCACAGAAGTATATGTGCAAACACTTTAATTCTTGTTTAAAACTAAGCCTTCCTGTCTACCTGAGGCTTTATGCAGCCACTGAAGAGCAGGTTCTGTCCCTGGATTGTAAGGCCTGGCAGTTTCCTGGATGGAGGGGGAGTGGTTGGGCTGGTGCCATGAGATGGCCTTGTTACAGCCACTGTAGCTGGAAAGCTGCTGTTCCCATGTTTTCTGCATCTGTCGTCTTGCATGCTCTTAGCCAGGATGATTTTGGGGTAATCTCACTTCTTTCCAGCTTTAGTAAATGAAGCAATATTTGGGTAAGTGGAATAAACAGTTTCCTGGCAGTGGGAATTTGTAGGAGCTGAAAAAGCCTCTGACACAGAGAAGGGTCTCTGCGGTTTGGCTGCTGAACCGAGGTGGCACGAGCATGTAAAGGGAAAGATAATTTTAATGGATATGGGGGTCTAATTTCTCTGATTAACTAAATATATTCATTAAAAGAGGTCTGGTGGAAAGGGTTGACAAGCATACTTGATACTGAAAAATAAGCAATTTGTACCCTTTTAACTTGAGAACTTGCTCAAGGGCATCTCATCCCTGTGAATATTTTGATACATCCTGTGGTGCCAACAGTGCCACTGAGTTCCCTTGAATGCTTTGCCTTGCTCAAGAGGGGCCACGTTTTTTAAAGATTTCAAAATAGTCTTTACCAGCACCACTATTTTCTCTTCATATGTTCACCTAGCCATCTTCCTTTTTTTTTTTTTTTTTTGCATCCTTTGGCCTGTCTTGAACATGCTTCTTGGTCACTGGTGTACCTGGAAAGCCTACTCTCTCTGTGTATATACGCACACAAATAAAAGTTCTTGGACATCAATTTACTTGGTTAGATGTGAGCCACGCAGCGAATGTCTTTCCCGAGTCTGCTTTTCTTTCCTTTTTGATCTAGTTAAAGACATCTGTTGATTGCTGGGGAAGCTACATTGCTACCTAAATAATTACAGATTATTTTTTTTTTTAAGCCTCAAAATTGTTGGAACTAAACTCCTAGTGTAACTTTGAGCACTCTTAAAAAGAGGATTTTTTTTTTTTTTTTTTTTCTGAGAGGATTTGAAGAATTTGGGTTTGGTGCTGTGCTGGCTCAGAGCCAGGATGAACTGACAAGTCAGGATGAATTGAGCCCCCCGGAAGAGGAGCTTTCTTCATCCTCGTAACGTGAATCATAGGTGCCGAGGATCGAAACCCTCTGTTTTTCACCCGTTACCACCTGGCTGGAGATCTGATTTGTGCACTGATCAGAGCACCTCATGCTTTCTGCTCGGGCTTTGTGGACCTTGGTAGTTGGCTGCCTCACCAGGGTGATGGCTTGAAGTCTGTGGGGTGAGAAACAGCAGCATTTTCACTCTCAAACTTCCCCCTGTCCACACTTGAACTCCTCTGCAGGTGTGTCCTCCAGCTGTGAAATGGACTTGAACGTTACCCATGCTGTGAAAGATGCTGGTGAGACAGGTGGGAACGGTGGAGCAGAGCAGAGGGCATGAGCAGATGCTACTCCTTCCTCCCTGTGTCCCCCATTCCACCTTTCCCCATCCTCCTCTTCCTCACCATGGCGGAGCTCTGCTTTTTGCAAGCAGAGTCAGGTCTCCCAACATTCAGCCCAAGTGAAATCTGTGTTTCCTAAACTTATTTAAATGCATTTTTCCCCCCTAACCCAAAGCCAGGAGGGAAGGGCGTGCTGGCTGGGCAGAGGTTTGGTACCTCCAGCGCTGCACTTAAAAGTCTGGGTAAATCAATTAACTGCATGTTACATGAAACTCAGTCTGTTTCTTTTTTTTTTTTTTTTTTTAAAAAAAAAAAAAAAGAGTTGTATAAATGCCCCTTTTCTTCCCAACTTTGTCCTCAGGGGAATACAAGGAGTTAACGCTGGTATTTATAGAAACAAGCTAAGCTAATAAGCACTGTGAAGCTGGGAGGGCGGTTGTGAGGTTATCAGCAAACACGAGAATGAAAAAAAGAATTGGTTTTTGAAGAATTAAAGGGCTGTTGTACCCCTCCCCTCTCACCCCAACGTGTGGGACCATTGCGGCTGTTGGTACAGAAATGAAAGGTATTACAGGAGAGTCATTGTGTTACCCGGGGGGGGCGAAAATTGTCTGTCTGTCTTTTTTTTTGTTGTTTTTTTTCTTTCTCTCAAACTTCCTGGTTGGTCAGGCTGGGGCTGACAAAGGGGAACCGGTCGTGTCCAGACACATCGCAGACTTCTGGCAAAATAGCCCAAGCTCACGAAAATTTACACATTTCCTGGCACCCAGCCAGGCGGTACTTGTAGGACTTGGCATGGCTTTTCCTTCAGTTAGAAAAATGGCCTCTTTTTTTTTTTCTCCCTTTTTTTTTTTTTCTTCTTATTTCTCTGGTGGGCTGGAGAATGGAAAGCTCCTGTGTGCCGGGTCAGGCCTGCAGAAAAGAGTCAAAGTTTGGGCATGGGGCTCCTGCAAAGTCATTTCTTTGACTTAGCAGCATGCGTTGCTTGCTCTCATTCTTCAGCCTGATGTGCATGACCTGGCTGCTGCCCGCCTCCACGTGAAGGACCAGCTGATGGCTGTAGTGATGCGGGCAGCCACCGTTGAGCATCTTTTTTGGGTTGCTGAAAGTGTTCAGACTGGCAGGAGGGACGTGCATGGGTGGTATCTCAGCCCATAAATAAGAGTTTTGGGGGGGAAAAAGCGGGTCACTTCTTGCAATTTAAGCTCCCTGCCTGGCTATGGTTTTCTGGCCAGCTCCTTGCCTCGATTTCTCCGTGGGGGGATTGAAACCAGCCTTCCGCTGGTCAGCAAACCCTGTGTCACTTCCTTCCCTCCACCAGCCTCACTCTTTCCACAGAGCAGACTTTCGAATGAACGTTTTCGGTTCATTAAAGGTAGTTTTGAAAACATTTTTAGTTCTGTAAAATAAAAAAAAAAAAGTGGGAGCTCATCTGGACCTGGTAGCGCAGGCTGAAAATGGAAGATGTGAGAAGGTCTCTCCATTTGGGGCAGATAGACTAATAAGATTGTTGTTTTAATACGCATCTCCATTTTTGACAGCTCTCATTGGTGTGGGGCACCCTCCCACAACTGCACCTCTTTGTCTCAATATTGCTCATATCAATGCAAACTCCCCCAGGGTACGTTCTCGTCTTGGTCATTGGGGAGCTGGGGATCTCTGTTCTCCTGTGTTAGGCTGGGAATATCGTGCCAGCCCCTCCCTTGACACACACGTACTTCATGGCATGGAATTCAGAATAACGTGCAAGCATCTGCGTTACCAACCAAAAGCAGGGAGAAGAGGGGAAGCTGGAAACACTTGGACCTTTGCAGGGTTGGGGTGGCTGGGGTCTGGTAATTCAATGTGCTCGGGGCAAGAAGGAGAACCTTGGATTCTGCTTAAAAATTTCAAAGCAGAGAGTGATCCTGGCCCTTGGCCTTTGCATATATATCCTTTTCTAAATTCTTTTCTGCCTGAAGTTTTAAAGCACTGAAGGTTTTGGCCCTGTGGAGAGCTTTGCTCTTCTTTATCTTTTAAAAAGCAGTGTATGAGCAGGTTTACATTTGAATCCCCAGTGCTCACATCTGGGGATCCTAAAGCACCTTGCACAACCTAGGAACAGGAATGTCTTTGCCTGTTGCAGAAATACAGCTGCAAACCAGTGCCTGCCTGACAGCGTGCAATGCCGCTGCCCTGTGGGGCTTGGGGCTCTGGGTTCACTGGAGTGGTAGAGGGTGATTACAAAGCCCACGTCTGGGTGCAAGCTCCCTGGTGGCAGTAGGGTGAAGGAGCAACTGATTTAGGATTTCAGGTGGAGACCACAAGACTCATTCTCTTGGCCAGGAAGCAAAGAGTAGTAGATGCATTCAAAACAGCAGAAGACATCTTATGTGGATGGCACGTGGTTACCTGGGAATCTGGCCAGGATGCCAGATTAAGAACACACCTCTTATGAAATGTAACATGGGATCTTTCATACGCATGCTGTCTCTACCGATCGTGTGGCTGGGACTCTCGGTTTCCACTTTCGAAGATGTCTCCTGGAATGTAGACCTGCTGATGGTGCTGAGGGCAGAGTCACGCTTGCTTCCCTCTTCCATGTCCTCAGAAATCATTCTTCTAAGGAATGGACCATGGCCTTTGACCATTTTAATCTGACCTAAGGGTCAGAATGTGATTTTTATTGAGGCAGGGTTTTCATGGTGGTAAGCCTTATTGAATGCATATGTTTGACTTTTTATTAATTTACTCATCATTGCACAGTAGAGAGAGACTGCACTGCTGCTAATTTTCTCCGTGTAATCACCTGAGTGATAAGTTCTTTCACTAAATCCTAATTTCTTCCTGGTGAGAGTCTTGTTGATGTACAAACATAGGTGCAGCAGAAAGCTCAGCGACTCTGCTGCTGTATCACGGTTCATTTTACCGCTTGTTTCTGCTTACTGAGCAATGGTCTAACTCTGCCGTGCCTTGCTCTTGCTTGTAACAGCACGGAGGTGTATTCACACAGGTGGTTGAGTCTCACACTCATGTGAGCATTTGGGTACCACTGAATGAACTACCTGTACAAAAAAGGATCCAGAAAGTACAGAGGTTTCTTGAGTTTTATCCTCAACCACAGGGCAGGAGAACACAAACTTTTTGACTTTGGGTGGTGGTGATGGTCTTCAGCTTCCACCTTGCCCTGCGAGGGAGCAGTGATGAGTGATCCCGACACCAGGCAGGTGCCCCCTCCACTTCCCTAGATACACCCTCAGCCAGCGAACAAACAGAGAAGGAAGACCCACAGAGGGAGCTGCTCTCTCAGATTTGGGTGGACAAAGGAGGGAAAGTTAAAACTTTGAAAAGATGAGACTTTTTTTTTTTTGAGAGTTCATTTTTTCAGCTCACAACCCTATTTCTTCTACATATGCATGCGTGTGCAGAGACACATGTGAGCATGCATTATGCATGCTGCTCCCTCCTGCAGTCCTGAAGAATATTAGATGTTTGCACAGCAGCGGCCGGACCACTTAGATCATAGCAGGAGGTACTCAGCAAAGCCCATGCTGCAGAGCAGTTGTGCACCCTAGTGAGACTGCCTGGGTGGTGTGTGGGAGCTCTCTTGCAAGGACCTACTTGTCCATCGGATGGGGTCCATGGTTTGCCAAAAACCTGCTCTAGCAGCAGAGATGTCTGTGGTGCCTGGGCAAGATGTCTCCCCTCTTACCTGCTGGCCTCAGGTCCAAGTGAGGTCTTGGGTGGTTGATTTATCTGCAGTCTGTTTAAATTTTTGTTAGCATCAGACACGTCAGAGTCGCATAATGCTGTAAGAGGATCTAGGATGAACCTGCCAAGTCTACAACGGCGCTAGAGACTTGAGATTGAGAGAGGTAACTGCTAGGTTATTCTTGGACTGCCTGTGTCCACCTCAACCTGAAATGTGCAGGAAAACCTCTATGTTGAGGGGAAAGCATGAGCAGAGGAGAAAAGGTGGCAGAGGTGCACACGGTGGTGAGTCCCAAGGTCCCCATTTGCAGGAGCATTCTCCATAGGGATGGTTGCTAGACAAGCAGCTGGTGGCTCCATACAGCGTGGCAAGATGGGAACCACCCTGTGCTGTGCCCCAAAACTGGGGCCCCCAGGCGCAGATGTTAATGAACTGGCTGTGCTCATTGGTTTTTAATTTGGTGTCTTGAGCTTCAAGCTGAGGATTTCCTGCACTTCTGGAAATCAATTGGGTAAAGCAGAGCAAAGACAGGGCATCATTATTTCATGTGTTGGAAGTATCTTGGGGCAGGAGTGGGGATGGAGGTGTGGGGGCTGGACTAAAACACTGGAAGCAATCGCATCAGATGTAGGTAGGTCCGTGTGCTGTTCATGATGCCTTCTCCTTGCGAGTCTCTCTGAGCATGCGCTAAGTGAGGCTGAGCTTTGAATTTTATGAGGAAGGTGTTTGTCCCACAAGTGCAAATGTCTAATTAGACCTGACACAGCAAAGGCCTTTCCCTGACATTTATGTCACTATCTTTCAATCCTCAGGAGCGCGTAGTCCAGTGGGAGGCACCACAAACAATGTCAGAAACAACATAAAATTCTCCATTAGCCACGACCCCCGGAAAAGAAAAAACAACAAACCAACACCCGGCCCTCACGCTACTTTTATTAGGCACACTAAAAGTGAAAGCAGAAGGGTGGGGCTGGGTTTGTCGATCTTCGTTTGTAGAAAGAAATAAAACGGCTCATTTAAATTCTTAAGAACTGCATAGGAGGCAGGAGAGACAATGAGGATCTTGGAGAAGAAAGGCCATCAGCTGAACAAACTAATCGCATGGTAATCAAAGGGGAGTTATACAGAGCCTACTGGGAAGCACTTTAGAGGAGGTTCCAGCTAGGCATAACAAGGGCCCTGTCAAGTGACATCTTTAATAAATTATAAATTAAAAAAAGCACAAAGGGACAAGTAGCAAAAGGGAAAGACAAGTCTAAGATGTTCCTAAACAGTACGTGCTCCAAATCCATGCTGCGGGGCTGTGCTTTCTCCACATGGAAACTTGGAAGAGTTGTTGCTGTTGAGGATAACTCCCAAATCCCTCTTTGCTGACGAGCTCGGTTATCCCTGGCATGTATGAGGAGTATGGTCCATACTTGGAGTCACCTCTGCAAGTTTTGCTCTGGAGGTTTGGTCCTCCAAGGAAGTGGATCTGGCAGGAGCACGTTGTAGGGGATGAGGAACCAACCTGCAGAAATGGGGACCATGCACTACTCCACAACATCTTCTCTGCTAGCCTGGGTTGATAGGTGCTGTGACAGCGAGAGCCACGATATGCTGCCAACCGTTCTGAACAATAATGTTAAAACAAGACTTAAAAGTTGAAAAATTTAAAGCCCCCACTAAGTGATTTTGGGGTTTGTCATCTTCAAAGCACCGCACAAGTGTTAACTAAGCTTCACAGCACTGCTGCGTGGTGGAATGGTAACCTTTGTGATGGCCATTCCTACAGGTGAACAAATGAAGAGGGCTTTTTTTTTCATTAGCAAAAGTGAAATTAAGCATAATTTCTGATAAACAGGAAACTAAGTTAAAACACAGGGGGAACAAGGTCTGCAAAGTCAAAAACAACTAGTGCTAACCCACAAAATAGGGAAACAGGAAGCAGCAAGAAGAAGAAAAACCCCTTAGAAGCAGAAATGTCCCAAACTGCAGAAAATTGTTCGACTGATTTTAACAAAAAGCTAAATTTTTTGGGGGGGCAACTGGCATTGGTAGAAGTTACGTCATGGAGAAATTTGGTCTCAAGGAAAAATGTCTTCTCAGGAGAAGTGGTGGGGATGACTTAAGGTGGGGAGATTCAAGCTCAGAAGTATCTGGTGCCTCCCCCATGGAGACTACAGAATAGAAATTCATCTCTGGGGGGCAGGAGTGCTGCCCCTCCAAGGTGCTAAACTTTGGATCAGTCAAGCATCAAAAAGTCTTGGCATTGTAAACATAGTTTCAAATCGACCGTTGCTCTTGGTCTACTCAAAAAAAGCCTTGGCTTTGGAAAATTTCATTTTAGAAAAGCTTTTGACCTGATGGAAATGCGTCTTGCTTCAACTTCTGGCATTGCTTTTCAGAATCTCCTGCAAATAATTAATAAAAGCTTGAAATCAGTGTCAGTTTGAGAAGTGTGAAAGGAGCCCTACCTGTGAGCAGAGGGCAAATGGAGAAGAGACAGCAATTTTTTTGCGGTTTAATTTTAAATCCTTTGGAATCTGAATACTGGGAGGATCCTAATGGAACTATGACAAAACCTTAAGTGTAGGGTAACAGCACAAATTCAATATGGTTATAATAGCCATTTCCTCTTATTACAGACTCTGCGTGCAGCCCATTGCCTTTGCTTTCACTTTCTTCTTTTGCTACCTGGTTTTTGTCACCTTTCTCGGCAAACAGGAATGTTCAGGAGAAACAGAACCTTTGGGCTGCTTAAAACAAAGCAACAAACAACCTCAAAACCACAAAACAAAACTTTCTTTTTTTTTTTGTGGGAGACAAAACTTTCTGGCTCTGTGGAGTACAGCTAGAAATGGGAACTGTAAGAGTTCAAAAAAAAACCAACCTGAAACACAAACCCTAAAACCCTACCCCAGAGAAAGCATTGAAAATAAGACTTTTTATTTCTGATGTTTGAAATGATCTATTAGTCTTTATAAGTATAAAACTGATCTCCCTTTTGTGAAATATTCCCGCTCTGGTTGTAGCAGAGCACCTGAAGAGCATCAAAGCTTGGGGTATTTTGGCCTTTGATTCTCTCTGTATGATGGTCCTGAAGCACTGCAAAAATATGAATTAATGGGGAAAAGCCCCTGTTTCTGTGTTTTGGGTATTGATTTTTGATTTCAGCTGGACTGGTCTGCTCAGAGGTGGGAATGACCCATGCTCTGGCATTGCTTAGCTGGTGCAAATACAGCGTGCCTCCAAGGCTTGACTTTCCTCTTGTCCTACTTAAGCTGAAACACCCCTGTGCCCCTGCTTGTGTGACACTTCCACTTCTCAATGCATCTGTGGCCGCATCCATCAGTTGGGGATAAAACCATGGGCCAGAAGCCATCGGGGGGCTAATTTTTTATTTTTTATTTTTTGTGATAGTATTCCCATTTCATGATAAAGATGTGGAGAATGTGCAAATATCATAACTGCCTATTTAGGCTAAAATTGCCCCTAATATTTGGGAATGACCGGTTAAAGGGATTGCAAGTGGCAGTGCAGAAGCTGTGGCAGGGCCACGATGTATCTGAGATGAAGGATTCATTAAGAAACGATGAGGCCATGGTGTTGCATCGTGGCTGGCTTTGCACCGTGGGGTTTGCTCAGAAAGCTAGGCCATGGGGTCCCACCAGGGCGGGGGGTGCTGGGGGGCATGGGCACATATTCTTGGATGATTATTTTTCCTTCATGTGTGACTGTTTGCCAGTCTTTGAAGACATCCCACATTGTTGTTGGCTTTACAATGAGCACTGCTGCTTTTGGGGAGAGCTTTCAGGAGCAGAGGGAGAGTTTGTTCCCTGCCTTAATTGCATGGATTAGAGTCAATCCTGGGGTCAGGGTTGCTCTCCAGAGGCTGGACAATGTGGGTTTTGGCTTAATTTTTGAATGAGGGTGTTGCCTGGGCATCGTGTTGGCAAAGGGGCAGTGTGTACGTGGCACATCGTGTGCATGGAGCAAATGAACCGCGCTGCAAACATACCCCCCTGCTGCAAAAATACCCCTGCCCCACCTTGGGGACTGAAGGGCTGCAAGATCCCAGTTCCTGCAAACCACAGAGTCAAATGCTTGCTTTGCTCAAGTATGTAGCGGGATTTGCCTAAATTTGGAAAATAATTTTTTTCAAAAAAAAAAAAAAAAATCTAGAAGAGCAAGCATATCATCAACAAAATCAAAGCATGGTAATTCTCAAACTGAATATTTGAAACCTTGCTTTGACTTAATTGAAAATACAGACTTTTGCAATGACAGCAATTTAATGTAGGTATTTTTTTTCTCTGTTTCTCAGAAGCTTTTGGAAAATCTCCTTCTCTTTTCGCATGAATTTTTTTTTTAATGACTTCCTTGGAAGTATTCGGATGACACAAAGTCTAAAAATTATGAGAAAGCTGCTCCTCACACTTCTTCCTCCCTCTTCCCCCACTCCCTCGTGTTTATTTTGTAAATAAGTGTCACTAAGGTTCCCGAGAAGCAAATACACAAATATTGCTTCCACCAATAACACTGAAACTGTGCTTTAAATTACCCTTGTTCCTACCAGCCTCAGTTAGTTTTAATCACAGTGAGAAAAGCTCTTTGTCAAGCTCATGCAAGTAATGGCCCATCCAGGAGAGCACCGCACCCTTTCCAGGGTATTTTGGATGGGGAAGCTGTAAGGTTGCAACCTTCCTGTATGGCTGAAAGCCTGTCTCAAAATTTAAATACAGGAGTATTTAAATATTTCTTCTACAGGAGTAGTTTTGATCTGTTAAAAGGAAAAAAATTCCAGTCTCTCAAACACATGGGTTACATTATCAAGAGTGGTACCGTGGCCCCAGTGAGCCGTGATGGGTCTGGGCTGCAACGTCTCACACATGGGTGCATGAACCCAACTTGGTGCATGCACGATGAGAGTGCAAAAAGTCAGAGGTTGGGCTAAAACTGCTTTGAAAAATTAACCCTGGAATGGTAGGAGTTGTGTTCTTAGGTTATTCTGGGGTCAAACACCGATGCAGGTAGCTAATCCTATTGCCTCTGGTGGGTGTCGTTGGGTGAGTGTTTATCCATGTCAGGGAGGCAATAAATTCTGATAGCTTTTTCTTTTAATTAATTCCCACCAATTTTGCCCTGGTGCAGTAATGTCACTGAGTTCAGAGGAATGACTCCTGATTTCAGTGGTGTAACTGGGAGGGCAGCATCACCAGTTTTGTCCAGGCACGTCCGCTTGAATCTTATGAGCAAGCAACTTGTTGGGATTCCTGCAAAGTATTTTAAAACTAGCTTGTGTCCCATGTGCTGGATGTCTCCTGTGGGTCCTGTGCCACTGACACTGCTAAGGTGCAGAGCCCTAGGGAGGGGAGAGCAGGACTGGACACTTCACAGAAAGGCAGAGCTGGGGACAGTCCTTCAGGCTTTCACACTATTAATGCTCTAGGAAACACTACCAGTACTACCACTATAGTAAAATATCCAGATATCTGCTGCCTTATGAGCAGGTGCAATGATGGGTAGATACTCCACGGAGTGTACAATATACTACTAAAAGGTAACTTTGGGTATGTTTGGTAGAAAGTCATAGAGCTCTGTTAAAAAGCATGGCCTTTTCCACTGGTTTAAGTCCTCATTCTTTATCCTTTATTGTCTCACCTCTAGTTTATCTCCCTGGCCTATTTGTTCTTGCTCTGAATGTCTCCATTTGCTTTAATGAAGCTGTTTCTTGGCAGCACCTTTAAGAGAAGAGGCTTTGAGGAAAAAGAGCATCTCAGTGCAACAACAGGGTGAAGCCAGGGAGGTGGGGTTAGAAATGGTTTTGCTATGAGCTGCCTTTAAAAAAAAAGGCAAACAACTCGCTTTTCCTATGGTGGCAGTGTAGATTTTATTTTGGTGTTTGCAGAAAAGTGCATTTTCTTCCTGGATGCGTGCCAGTCTGGACGAGATCCTCACACATGGTCATGTGTGGGAAGCTCCTTTGCCTACATGAACCTTATGGCTGGTGCAGGTTTCTTCTCTGGTGCTGCAAAACTGTTCTCTGTGTCAGTGGAGCAAAACCCGTGTAGCGGTGGGGGTTTTGCTGATGTTTGAAGATCTTGTGTGTTGGAGGCAACCGGGTGGCACCGCTTGTCCTTGGCTGCTGTAGGTGTTGGCTGGTGCTGGGTGATGCCGTGGACCCTGAGCTGGGAAACTGGTGCACAGGGTCAGGTCCCACTTGTGACTGAGATCATTTGTTGAAGAACTCATATTTGAAATTTTAGGGATGGGTTTCTCTGAATAGTGAAAAGTACCTGCTGAAACCCACCTGCACGTTAATTATTACAAATCATTTATAATCTGTGGTGCTGTTAAGTTGTGGATTGAGCAGCAAGCGTGGTAAAACTGGAGAGAGAAGAAAAGGTCTGCCTGGGAAGGGGACAACCTGTGGATGAAGGCATGGTTTTGTCTAAATATTGAACTCATTTACTGCCTCTGCAGGTACCGAAGGGCAGGAGCTCTGAGGTGGTGGAGTCAGTTACTTGGTCAGTCATAAAGATGCAATTATCACCCCTTATTTGACCGAAGACTGTAAAAGGAGACTCAATGCTAGTATTTACTGTATTTTTCTCCCCCTCTATTAAAGGACGGCCAATTTTGAATTATGATAATAGCTGCACTCTGGGTTTAGGACTTGCCTCCCTGAAATTTTCAGGACCACTAATTTGTGGTTACTCCAGTGCTAGAATGGACTCGGTGGTGGTGGCCTTTAGACTGACAACGCAGTAAAAGTTTAAAGCTGCAACTGCTTCGGAGCCAAAGAAAGAGAGAAGATTGAAACCTAAAGGTTAGTGTGAAATGCACTTTACTGTTATCTATGAGAACAAATGAGTTAAAAAAATTTCAAATACCAGAATACCCTACAGGGAGGAGATATAACTATTAAAGGGCTGTTATAGCTGCAATAAATGTAGGAACAATAAAAATAAATTGATGAAGTAAATGTCAGCGCTGTTCCCCTGAGCTGCCCCCACACCTTTGTCCAAAAGTAGAACATCTCCAATTACAGAGGGTGGAATCAGCCTTCAATGACAATATGACAAGGACAGAACATAGAGCAGTGGCACAGGGAACACAATTATGCACAGCCTTGAAAAATTGTATCATAGTACAATGTATGGAAGGAATCAGTTAATGATGCAGGGCCTCCACTTCTGTCTAATAATCCTGTAAGAGAAGGATGAATGCCCCCCCTTCCCTCGCCTTGGAAAGGGAGAAGGAAACAACAACGATGAAGAAGGATGACCCACAAGTGAAAGTCTGTATAATACCATGGGTCAACATTTGCACACTTTATGGTGTGCGGATATTCCTCTTTACCCATTACTGTTTTTTGAAATGGTAGCTTTTAAGAAGGTATTTAACTGAAACCCACTTCACTGGTTAAATAGCTTGCTGGACAAAAAAAAAAAAAAGAAAATTTCTTTGGTGAAAAGGCCAAAGATGAGAAAAGCCGATGGCTTAAATCCAAAGCCAGGAGCTGAAAGGGAAATGCAAAATTTTAGGAGTAAACAGAGTAGATGGTAGAAGACGATTTATCTTGTGCAATTTACAACAGGTGCTAAACATTACAAAAACCAGAGCTATTAAGCAATCAAATTAAGCTATAATTAACAGAAGAAAACTGTGCAGGAATTCTAATTAATACATATCTGAGCACATCCGTGATCCCCTCCGACAGCTCGACTTTCTAAGCCCCTGCTACTACCTGAGAATATCTGAAGGGGTAAGGTTTTGGGAGTGCGCAGGATGTTATGGGTATCACCAGAGATTCCCCCTAACAACCACAGCCCCTTATGCTGGCTTGGAGGGGGATGCTTTAATTTGGGAGATGTTATTCTTGGATGGTAGGAAGAAAGACTCCCCTTTTGTTTGAGGAGCTGGTTGAGAGAAGCCCATAACAAACTGGGGTTCATCCTCCTGTCTGTGTTTGCCTTCTGTGGCTGTCCTCCCTTCCCCATGAGGTGCCGTTTCTTCCTGACCCTCTACTTCTGAGTAAGACCTGTTTCTCCAGGTCACTGTCAGATATGGATGGCTGACAGTGGTTGTGCCGGGATGGAGATGCTATGGTAGAAGCACCTGAAGATCAGAGAGGACTGATGGCCAGGACTCTCACATGAGCTTTAATTTGTGCTTTGCCAAGGACCCGATATGGTCTTAAACATGACCAGGGATAAAATGTGTGCGTCCTGGGTGCTCCAGGTGATTAATAACTCTGTGAGATGACTGGGAAAAGTTTGCTCAGCTTTGGTTGAAAGTGGGACTTGACTCCCTTGTCTAGATGCTTCCCAAACAGAGATAACGATGCTTTCCTACCCTACAGTAGTGTTGTGAAGATCAACTGGCTAATGACTGCATGGCACTTTCAAGTGCTATCATTATAGTACTATAGTCTCTCTTAGGGAGGATTTGTTATTTTTACAAAATTAATTGTAAATCCAATAGAAAATAATTCAGCCTCTGAAATTCTGGCGAGATAATTATTGTGAAGATGGTATTAGTATAGTGCCTTTCAGATGATTCACTACTTTAATTATTACTTTCTAATTCTATGCAAATATCATTTACAAACCCTGTAACCTTCTTATGGGTTGGTTGCATTTACCCCCTCAAATATGGAGCTGACTCCTTCAACTCCCATATTGTGCTCCTCAGGTGGATCACTCTGTCGGGTAGTGGAGCTCCCTGGGAAAACAGCATCATTTGGTGTTTGAGAGATGCCCTATTTCTGCAGATTTTGTTTGCTAGGGGTTGCGGGTCCTGCTGTTGGTCATTGGTTGATGACACCCTGCAGGGCTCGGTCAGCCGGACCCTTCTCAGTGGTGCCCAGCAACAGGACAAGGGGCAATGGGCACAAACTGAAACATAAGAGGTTTCAGTTGCACATGCAGAAGAACAACTTCACTTTGAGGGTGACAGAGCACTGGAACAGGCTGCCCAGTGGGGTTGTGGAGTCTCCTTCTCCGGCGATATTCAAAGCCCACCTGGATGATGTCCTGTGCAACATGCTCTAGGTGAACCTGCTTTATCAGGAGGGTTGGACTAGAGGATCTCCTGAAGTCCCTTCCAACCCTTGCCATTCTGTGATTCTGTGATCTTTTGCTGTGTCCGTTGGTGTGGGCATCACCAGATCCCAACTATCTGCTCCAAGATTGGGTCACCTTCTCCATTCCCAGCCAGTCCCTGGGTACCTACTCTGTCAGAGCAAGGACCAGGACCTCATCAAGGGGAGGAGAGTGGGGTCTTTATTTCCTATTTCTAAGGGGATGAGGTGATTAAGAGCTCCTTGTACTCCTAGTTGTCGGTCAATGAACTGTCACCTGCGCTTGTCCCAAGTGCAGTCCATCGTGGTGTGCCATGCCTCTCGGTGGCTTTGGTGGCACACCCTGGGGTAAAATGTGGTGCTGAGCATTTTCTTCTCTCTTGATTTGCTCTGGCAGCTGGCTTAGCTCTAGGGTGGTGTTTGTACCTGTTTCTATTCTTGTACTCCTTCAGACTCAGCTTTTCCTGGGTTATCTTGGTATGACAAAAGCCAATGGTGGTGTTGGGTTTTTTTAGGACAATAAATAAAGAGGTCCTTTGTGAAGGCAAACCACAGTCCCCACTGAGGACAGAGGCAGAGCTCATTGGAAATCACTGGAAAAAGAAAGTGAAGCCTAAGTCTGTGCTCCTTCTGCCCCAGCTTTGGAAACACCAGGTGGATTTTGAGGCAGTTGAGCTAATTTAACGTGGTCAATCCCATACGGCCCTCCCCTCCAAACTGGGGACCAAAGGAGGAGTTTTCCTCCACAGTTCTCCATACAAATGCCCCTGCTTGGCAAGATGTGTTTTAATTGTGCTCTGAACAATTCCTAGACCCGCTCGCTCTGCCTGGCTCCCTGCCAAGATCGTGCATAAACAGCCTCCCCGACACTCGGGAGCATCCCCCCCCGGGCATCGCTAGTGGCTCTCCCCAAAGCCAGACTTGAGGAGGTAGCTATGGGGGTCCAGCCTGGGGTGGGGGGTTTCAGCCGGGTACCTGGATGGGCGCTGGAGCCCAGCACGGTGCCAGCTGGACACCCAAAATTGTGCATGGTTGGGGAAGGCTCCGGCTGGGGCGCTGAAAGGAAAGGTTTGAGCTTGGTGCAGGCTCGTGCCCTCACAAAATCACAGATGTTGCTCTCTGCTGGGATGCTCCTCTGCTGGGATGCTCTGTGTGGGCTGGGAACATATATTTGTTTAAAATGCTCTCAGGCTCTGGAAGCATTGCTCCTGGAAGTGATTGCAAGTGCCTTAACCTCGCGTGCATGGATGTCCTAAAGCTTAAACGTATGCGTGTCTGCCTGCGGGATCAGGACCTCAGTTATTAATAACAATTAACAATTAATTAATTATTCCCGCCAGGCAGAGATGCAAACCTCTGGTTTATCGCTGGACATACAGTACTGCAAATTACAGAGCGCAGTGTGAGCTTTTGAAGTGAATACCCTTCACTTTTGTTGGCTGATGTCTCATGCATCAAAGTTTACTTTTTTAATTTTGTGGCAAACTCCCTCTTTTTTGCTCATCTTTATTCAAATTTTTGCTTGGTAAATTGTAAAGCAGTTCAGTGCTTGTTGGAGTGAATGATTAACGGCACGGGTGAGAGAAGGAAAAGGCAAGTAAGCACCGGGAGGAAAAGCTGGTTTAGGAGCAGGTGCTGGTGGTGGGGGAGAGACCCCAGCCCGGCCCTGGGCAGAGTGATGCCAGGTTGGGGGGATAACTCCACCGCAGTCTCCAAAACCAGTGCCCGGAGGACATGCACAAATCCCACCATGCAAAGGGAAAAAGGGCACCCAGCACAGGCAGGAATTCAAGCAATTAATCCTTTACTTAAAGAATAATAAGCAGCCAGAATTTCTTTTTTTTTTACATACCGAAAGTGGGAACAAGGTAAAAGGGGTTAAAAACTAAAAAGCAAGGACAGCAGACACCAATTAACACAATGCTAATTGACAATTTCCCCAAGCCTCCATGAAACATGCCAGACCTATTTCCCCAATTACTAATTAAATCAAACCGCACGCACAATACTAATTTCCCTAACTTAGGGAGCTCAATAGACAAATAAAATGTGAAACTAACTTAAACGTGTTGTCAAAGTGCAGGGAGAATAAGAACTAAAAAGAAAAGTGGGTAAACTTTTGGTCTGGATATATTTTTTTAAACTTCTGGCCTGTTTGGGGAGTTAGATGGGGGGATCCTAATTGAGGTGGGTACGTGGTGGGGGTCCTGCTTGCTGGATGTGATTAACACCCTGAGAGAAGGCGATTACACGGGGCTGGTCTGCCTTGCTGCTTAATGAGAGCCTTCCTGAAAACCAGCCTGGAAAGGGATGCTTGTGCATCCTGGCATGGCACGCAGGAGCGAAGAGCATGTGTTATTTGGGGAAACTCTCTACTTAGGGCTGGGGGAGATGTGGAGGCACTGGCCTCTGCCAAGCTGCACCGAGCTGGGGACAGGTATGCCGCTCCCCGTTAAAATGTTTTGAGTGATGCTGGAGATGAGCTTGTGGCTGGGTTGTCCTTGCTCGTGCCCAGGGCCAAGGCAGCCCAATGAAGTTGGGCGGGAGGAGCAGAAGGACAGCTCAAAGTCTTCCAGTTCGTTGTGCTTTATCAAACTGCTGACCCCTCCCCCAGCATGAAATACAGATGAAATAGTAATGCGATAGGTTAATGCCGATAATTAAAGAGAGTTTAAAACTAAGCAGGAGACTGAACTGTGTGTGTGGGTGGCTGGAATGGTTGTTTGATGTGAAAGTCAATGACTGAATTATTCAGAGAGAGTGATTTCCAAATGATAATTTTACATTTCCCATAACTGATTTTGATTTATTACGGCAGCACCCGATAGCCCACCGGGAGCGGCACCTTGGCTCTGTCGCTGCTTTCCCCTCTCTTTTGGGCACAAAAAGGCCCTCAGAGCTGAAGCTCACCCCTTCCTGGGGACCAACCTTCGTGTGCCTGTCACTGGTGGGGCTTGGAATTTTTCAAAGGAAAAAGGCGGGGAGAACATTCGTTTTAAACAAAATGGGCTGTTTCTGTATCGATGCAGTGGCTTACTGCTTGGTTGTGCTTCTGGACATCGGTAAGCACTTGGGAACCATCTGGGTGCTGACTTGGGTGTCATGAGCTTGGCTTTGCATCACCTGGAAATGCACATGGCTTCCTATGAAAGTATCTGGTGAAGCTTGCTGTGTGCTCTCCTCATTCATGTTTTCTCCCAGTCCTTCAAGCAGATTTGCAGAATTCATCTGATGGCTTTTACCACCACCAAGCCTATTTTTTCCAGCACCCACTCAGGATGCTGGAGTGCAAATTGGGCTGTAAATCTCCTGTGAGGAGGCAGCCTCCCAGGGTAAGCGGTACTTTCTGTGTCTGAGCATGCCAGAAGCACTGCAGGGACATCCTGGGGCATTCAGGGGTTTCTGCTTTTTAACCACAAACAAGAAGTAAGGAGCCCGTGGAGGGAAACCGGGGCCGGTAGCCCTGATCTGGGCACCATGCATGGGGGACGTGTGTCCATTGGGACATGTGTGAGCAGGTATTTAAGGCCAGATGGTTCAGTTTTGGGAACGTTTCTGCTGAGAATTAAGGGGGGGAAACTACTGAAAATAGTGGAGGTCCAGATTCCTTCCCCTGATACATTAAAAATAACCATCATTGTTTCGGGAGGCCAGGCTGTTAACCCCTTCCATACCCTCCAGGGCATGGTGTGGAGGCACCATGGGGCGGCCGAGCCCAGCAGGGATGCTCCAGGGAATGGGTGTCTGTCTGTGCTGTTGCCTTGGGGGCTGCTTGGAGGTGCGAGTGTTACTCATTCCCATTAAAGGGGGTTGAAGTAAACTTTTCTGAACCTGAAGGGAGTTTTGGTTTGGGTTAATTCTGAAAGATGAAGAAGGGAGATAAATATGTTGGTCCCCACTCTGTCCCCCTGGCTCGTATATCTGGCTTGCCAAAGCCCCACATCCCCTCCTGCGGCATGCTGCATCCCTGGGGACCCGGAGCCGAGCAGGATTTATGGTCGTGCCTCCAGCTCGTGTCTTTGGGGTCTCCACTGTCATTATTCTTTGTGCCCAGGAGGTAGTGGATGGCAGCAAAAGGGCTGGAGGGGTCAGAGGGATGGGGGTGGCAAAATGAGAGCTGGAGGGGGCGAGTTTTAGGGTTAGGGGTGGATTTTGTCCCCCGGTTGGGGCAGTTCCCCTCGGCATCGTCAATGAAATGCCTGGTTGGGGACAAGCCCTGCCACTGGAGGGAAGGATCTGTGCTCCCACCCTCCTGCATCCTCATGGAGACCTCTGGTGCAGACCACCGCTCTCCCAGGATAAATGGCTATTTAATTTCTTACAGGAGGCCCAGTGGCTCTGGCCAGGGGGGCGGTGGGACAGCCACATCACGGTGTGTGTGGGCAGATGGGATGCGCAGGACGGTGCTGATACTTGTGGTCCGGGTGAAAGCTGCCGGTCATTTCAGAGGAGGCTTCTGCCTCTCTTCTTGTGGTCATTAATTCTATCTGGGGCCAGGGAGATCTTCCCTAATGAAAGCTTCAGCAAGATTGGTTTGTTGTATAGAAAAGCTTCAGTTTCAGTGAATCAGCAATTTCTGATGAAAAATCTTTTGTCTGAAAATTCCCAAGAAGCTCTGACTCTGACCTCGGAGCGGCTGCCTTCCTCCAAGCACATTACTGGGATTTATGGTGCACTCCCATGGTTTATTGTTCTACAGTAAACGGAGCTGCTGGATGAGTTTTGACTATCCTTCTGGGCAGGGGAGCACAGCGGTGTCGCAGGACTGTCCAAACTTGCATGATTTAACAGAAGTCCTTGCCGTGGAGTGGGTGGGTTGCCAGACCAACAAGCTCCTCACCAGTTTGAGGTTGCATGCCCATCCTGGGATCATGGTGCATCTCCTCCCTTACCCAATCCGGTGAGTGGTCCTGCAGAAATATTTCCAGTGCTGTCAGCTCTTTAATTAGGAAGAGAAGTGGTGGCTACATCGTGAGTTTGTAGCGTGTTTTCTGAAGGCTGCTGGTATGGAGAGGGTGCCGGCTTGCTTTTTTATGCTGTGGGCCTGTCAGGATTGCCTTAGTGACAGTAAATAGCCATGGTAAGACAGTCTCTGCTACAAAAAATTGCAAAGCATGAAAGGAAAAAAAAAATTATTATTCCCATTTTACAGCTGTAGCCCTGGCACATTGGTGTTATAGTATTTGTTCAAGGCTACAAGACAAGAAACCCTGAGCTTTGGATTGAAGTGAAATCTACAGCATAACATCGCTGTCCTCAAAGCGTGTAATTATGCGAGCCACTTCTGAGTTATAAGCATCTGTATTTGCCTCTTTAAAGACCACAGCAGAAGGAATGTGATAGCAGAAGGGCTCTAAAAGGCTGGCCCACAAAAGAGAACAGAAGTATTATAAAAGGCATAACATATAAGCAGGGAGAGCATCACTGATGTTTGCTGTCAGGGCTGAGGCACCTGCCATGGATAAGACATTTGCTATATGAAAGCTTCCATTAATTTTAATAGAGATGGGAGTTAGGAGTTTTGGAAAATACAGGAAAACACCAGGATGGATGGGGACCCTTGCAGTACATCCTTCCCATCTCTAACACCTGCTTTTACCCGAGATTTCCCAAAACTTTATGAACTGTGTATTTAACAGCTGTGGCACTGAGATACCCAAAGGTGAGGTGACCTCCTCAAGGCGAAGCCACGTGCTGGGGACAGAGGCAGGAGCAGGAGCTCAATGTTCTGGCTGCCTGGAGTATGGCCCATCCAGAAGGCCAAGCTCCCTCCACGTAATCATAGGGAAAAGTAATCAAATTACTGCCTTTCATGTCACATTAGTGAAAATGGATACTAGTATGATGCATATTAATATAATATGATGGGAAATTGCTAATACAATTAGACCATCACATTTTATTAGTACCAGAGTGACAACTCACACTGAAGAACAGCTCACTCGGGCGATGGCTGGGAGTGAGCACAAGTCTGGTGCACAGGCATAGGGACAGTTATTTAACTTTCTAAGAATCCCTTTTCCCTCCCCCCCCCCCCCCCCGTAAGTGCTTGGTCACCCAAGTAAGCATCCTGCTGACAGTTCATAAATAGTGCCCAGATTTACTGTAAAATGAGCTCTCATCTCAGAAGGTAGATGCCTCATGTATATATATATTTTTTTCCTCCCATATATACACAGACATAAATAATGAGAAAAATCAAAATATACACCTATATAGAGGAGAATGGTATAAATTTTCCTCAATACATTCTACCTTTTTATCTGGGTTTGTATCTTCTTTACTCTTTAGTTATAAAATGATCCTGTATGAGTTTTCTGGCTTACATACCACAAGAGCTATCCCAGCCCAACCTACTCTAACACACAATAGTGATCATATAGCAGGGATATATTTTGTAATCATAACGTGCTTCAAACTTCCTTGAGCGGCATGCAGCATATTTAAACAGGGATGATCAAAAATCACATCCGCAGCATTGCCCTTCTCTTCCTTTCTGTGACACAAAGACCTGCCCAGGTGGGCAGCACTGACCCGCCGGCTGTGTGGAGGTGGGCTTCAATCTTGTACTGATGGTGCTCATCCCCAATCCAAGGACCAGCCTCCAAGTGGAGAAGACTTCTCTCTTAGCCGGCAACCTGTTAGGAGGATGAGCAGTCCTGCGACACAGCAGCAAACCTGAAGTCCCACCAGGATGAGGTGTTTTTCCCATTTACAGGCCAGCCTCCTGAACAGGAATGGCTTTTAGAACCATAGAATCATAGAATCATTTATGTTGGAAAAGACCTTTAAGATCATCAAGTCCAACTGTTGACCTAATACTGCCATTTTCTAAACAGCTTTCTCTTGTTCGGGCCAGGGGCTCTGCCTTGGAAATATTATCTATTGTAATAATAATGTTATCTATAATAATAATATTATCTATCATCTAAAAAAACATGACATGCATTTACTATAGCAGGCAGGTGCAATTTTTAAATACAGTGCCCAGGTTGATGATTGTGTCTTTGTCAACTGGGAGAACCAAGGAAGGACTAGGTGCTCTGAAAAATTGTTATTTCATCAGTACAGCATGAAGAGGATGGCACCAAATGCTTGTGCAAAACCGAGCAGAGGACGAAATCCATTTCTGGAGGCTTAAGGCACTGGGAAATATTTAAAGGAAGGTTGTTTGCAGTTTGCTATATTGTTAGAGCCCAGAAATATACGGTGTGTTGTGTTTGTCTCTTGTTAATAGTTTCTGTGATAAGAATATCATTGGTTGTCATCCTGTGGAAGAAAGTGTGTTTCTATATTCTCCTGTGTGTATTTTTAATTACCCCTTTAGCTGAGGTCCTTCATAAACATGAGCTCTAACATGGTGAAATGGGTAAAAGCTGATTATTTAGTATCTGATGAGTAAAAAACAGAGGCCAAAGGGAAATCTGAGCAGTGAAGGAGGGCAATGACTTCACCTCAGGCTGGGGAAGAGGTGGGGAAAGTTGTGGTGTGGGCTGGCAGTGGTGGTGGGAGCCTCAAGCCTAATTAAAAATGTGGGGGTTTTTGGGTGTAACACTCCGCCAAGTATTCCAGAAGAACTGTGCTTGTGGTTCTGCCCCTTAAAATAAATAAAATATAAATATTTTATATTTACTTCAAAGGTTGACAGTGAAAAGAAAATGCTTTCTAAGTAGCTTAATGTGTGAACAGGTTGCAGGCCAAACTCAGACAGTAAGTGTGCTGATACTAAAAGGCGAAGATGATGTGAATATTTCCAGATCCTTTCTGACATGTAACATAGGCTTCCCTGACCCTTCAGCTGGGCTGCCGATGCAGAGGGTGCAGGTGATGATGATGAAGGTTGCATGGTGAGGAGTGCGTGAAGGGGCACTCCTGATTTTCCTGCTTGTCTATTATGTACCAGCTTTTGTGCAGCAAACCTCCCCACCCTGCCAAATACCTTTGGTTGCTTTGGATGCCATGGGCTGCTTTGGATGTCACCGCTTGCTTTGGTCCAGCAAAGTCATCCTGCCACTTCCTGAGCAAAAGACAGGGATGGACTTCCAACACCATCAAATATCTTTGATTATTCCCATTATTTTGGAGGTATTGGTGTAACCTAAGTGCTGAAGGGCCAATCCTGCTCAGGTTTGTAGGCATTGGACTGGAAAGCAACTCGAACACCTTCCCCATCTCTTGCATTCAGAGGTGGTTTTTGTTACGTTCCCTGGGAAGTTTATAAAGATGAGATAAAGCCCTCGTCATCCCACTGATGTGGGTAATAATGCTTAGCATTTCTCATCTTTGAAGCGCTTTACAAATATTAAATAATTAATCTGCCCAAGAATGGAAGAAAGATTATCATCCTCTGACTTACATATTAGGGAGCGGAGGTGGAGAAATCATATGGTTTGTCCAGGCCAGGGAGGGAGGTACTACCAGAAAGCGGTGGGGACGTGGGTCCATTACATGCGGTCCCGATCTGGGGCCACTTGACCAGCGTGCTTGGGTGGTGGGATCATGGCACTTGCATCAGGGGATGATGTGCTCTCACTCTCCTTGTCACCACTCTGAGCAGCAAAGCAGGTACATGGTGTTTCCTCCAGCATCTCCTGAAAAGCCCTGGTGGTCCCTCCAAGGAGAGCAAGCCATTTATAGGACCCTTTTTTTTTTTGCAGTGAGGAGGATGCTGGGATTTGCGTAGGCTGTGATATGGATGAGGGCCGGTCATGATTTGGCTTTGCTGTGGGAGGTTTGAATTGGGTTGGATCCCATGCGGGGTATCCCATATGAGGAGCGAGGGGGGCAGCTGCTGGACCTGGGATCACAGCCTGGGAGCAAGAGGGGTGAGAGCAAGGAAATGTGAAAGCAATGGCCTTTGCTTTCCAGAGGAGTAGAGAAAAATCATATACAAACACTGTTTATAGCAGCTTTCCAGAGGTCAGAGACTTTCTATAAGCACTGGGTGAAGACCTTTAACATAAATAAGTACTGTTCATTTCGCTGACATGGGCTAGCAAATCCCAAGCCCAAGTGACTTCCCTAAGCTCATGATTTACAGTGTGATGGGCGATGAAGCTGGGAGGGTTTTTCATGGAAGTGCCATAAATGAGATATGTTTTGCTCTGGGCATGGGGAGAGGCAGGACATCCCAGCTCCCAGCTGGTCACAGTGGGGCCGGCAGCTGCCTGCCCTTGGCCGTGATGGGCAAGCAAAAATGGGGGCTGGAAACTGGGTTTCTCATAACCGAGGGGAATGTCCTCGATGACTCGCTTTCGGCTATTCTCAGATGACTTTTCGTCTCATTTCTTTGGGGCAGAAACTTTATCCTGGAGCTGAGAAACTTTCCTCTGTGAAAGTCGTGTTGAAACTGGTGTATTTAGTGAAGTGTTGGGTTTTTTTCCATTAAAAAGAAAAAAAAAAGTCATACCAGCTTTACCCAAGATATTCTGATTTTTGCCCTGCATCTTAGCCCAGACTGTGCTCGTGTGTAGCAAGCACTGCAGCATGCCGGATCTGGCAAAGAAGCCCCCATCTCGTTACTTTATTTGGCTTTTCCTTTTCTTCCCCTGCAGGTCCAGTGCTGGGCAACTAAAAATCATTTTGGCTTTCACTGTCTTTATCTAACCTCCGCAAAGTGGGCCAGGCAACCCTGTTATTTCCACACAATTCAAGCAGTGTTGGGTGTGTTTTTTTTTATCGCAGAGGGCAAATCCCAGAATAGAGCATAAATAAATAGATGATTTTAGAGGACTGTAGATCATTGAGCAAGATGCAGAAAAGGCCCCTTGTTTTGAAAGAGCAGCGTGAGGCTCAGCAACAATGAGTCTTGAAGCCCGATGGAAATCTCGGATGCTTTGAGGCTGTGTGTGTGTTGGGTGAACTTTATTTACATTTGGCACAAACGCGCTCATGTGCGATGTCAGCAACTGCCAGCATACGTGGACGGAACTGAATAGAGATGTTTCTGGGCTGATACAAGGAAAGAATGAATCAGGCTGAAGACTCTCATTTCCAAGCCTTGGTTGGGTTTCGAAGTCAGCCTGGTTTCCACAGAGAAAATTATTTTTTTTTCTTTCTTTTTTTTTCCTTCAAGAAGCAGACACCTGCCTCCCCCCGCCCCCAAATGCAGACAGCACCTATGTTGCTATATCTGTTACGAGGGAAAACTGCACCACCAGTTCCCGTATATTCAGTCTCTTTCTAATCTCCCCACATGTACTCCAGCGTGCTTCTGCTTTAAGATATTTGTTACTACCAGCGGTCCCCCCTTTCTCAAATTAACTCCTGCAAAACACATCATCTTTGCTGGAAAAAGGGAAATTTGTAGCCCTGGAAAAAAGCAGCAACAAAAAACCACCTTAAAACTCCGCATCAAAACTCTTGACAGTTGAGCATGAAGAGATATAGTGTATGTGTGTATATTTTGTTTTTAGCTCAGTGAATATCCTATCAGGGTAAACCTTTTGGTGCCACTGAAGGGGTCTGCAAAGGGGGAGGAAGGTGGAGGCAGCTCTTGTTTGCTCTATATGTTGGGAACCATCACCTTTGCAAAGCTCCGTCTTGGAAAAGACTTGGCTGGTTGCATGTAAAGGAGCTCTGCCTCCCCCCCAAATTCACTACTTTGAATACAATGAAGTTGCTTTGAACTTTTTCAATTATTTAACAACTTTCAAGTGGAGAAATATTTGGGTCTTTTAATTTCATTTTTGGCTCCTCTTTTTTTTTTTTTTTTCTTCTTTGCCTCCATTCTGTTTGCTAAACAGTAATTGCAGATCTTTCCTGCCACCTTTAATACTCCCAGCTAATTATCCTGAAATAAATCTCTTTCAAGTCTGCATGCCAGCAGTTGTGGGATATGAGCGGCTCTTTCAGCTCCCGGCTGCCTGTCACTCAAATGGGCCTCAGCTGCAGCTCCAAATGATGAGTATTAGTCTCCCGCTGGGATGATTCTCCCAATCTCCCCACTTCCAACAGCATCTCCCAGGGCTGCACCACGCTCCTACCTGTTAGCCTAATCTGGGATTTTCTTCTGCTAACGCTGTTATTTTGAAAGGAGGAAGAGGATTCCTGGGAGAAAGTCACTCGGTTAACCTTTTCCTAATTGCCATTCAAAGCTGAAAGGAAGGGGGAAAAAATAAAAATAAAATAAGATGATGGGTGTCACTGCATGGGAGGATGGCTCAGGAAGGGTGGACATACAGGGTGGGGTCCCTCGCTGACCTCCCAGGATTATTTATTTGGCCAAGGTAGGGTTTTGGGGGGCAGGCTCCCAATTTAGGCAGCCGGCGCTCCCTGGGCACTCACCTGCTTTATTTCCAGCTTGTGTCCCGCTCGCTCAGAAACAAGGTTGTCAGGTGGTAGGCAGAGCTAAATGCTCCATCGGTAATTTATTATGTGCTAGCAGTAATAGCCAGGGCTATTTTTAAATGCCACTTAAGCTCACGCTCGCACAAGGGTTTGTAATTTGACTATAGGACATACATAAAATGGCATATTGTTACGCACTTAAAGATATGGTTTTAAATGAAAGAACTATTAAACTATTAGTATTTAAAGTGCTTATTGGTTTTTTTCCCCCTCTGCTGTGCGTGCACCTTTTAACAACTCAACAACCTGGATTACCTCCAGGAACAGCCTTGCTGGGGGATGCCGCACAGGTGCATCCTGGCTGGGCGGTGTGATGGGGTTCGTGGTATCTGTTGCCTTTTGGGTGTTGCTGATGGGTGGCTCAGCAGCGAGGTGTGCTCGGGAGGCAGCGTGGGCAACCCCCAGCTCTGGGCTTGCATCTCCACCTCGTTCCTGAAGCAAAAGGTTTTGGTTGGCCATTAAATGCATGCTTAAGTTTCTTGACTGGCCTTGAATCCCTCTTCCTAAAGAGTTGTTTTTCACTCCAGGCTCCCTCTCTAAACCCGCGATGGGCTGCATTGAATTAATTCTATTAACTGCCAAAGGAATTCCTTGCTGCCGAATTATATTTCCTCTGTCTGTAAATCATTTCACTGCTGCTTTCCCTGACAGTTATGCAAGTGACCTTTTGATTTCACTGTGGTTTTTTTTTTTATTTATGACATTGCTAACCACTCTATGGCTGTGCATCGCAGTAAGATCGGTCAGTCACGTGGGATGCTCGAGAATATAGAATATTTTATAACTATGCATACATATATATATATTAAAAAAATGAAAACAGCATAAAGTTGAATGTCTCAGACCTGGACCTTGGAAACATAATATTTACACTGAGTAAGTTGTGTTAGTTTTAGGAGTCTATTTTTGGGTATTTTCACTTCCAGAGGAAGAATTTCTTGAAACCCTCCTCTTCTTCCAACCGAGCATACTTTTTTTTTGTCACCAGGCCCAGTTCTGCAGAGGCCAAGTAGTCCCTGGGTTAAGTGGGAGCTATGGATGCTCAGAGCTTTGGTAAAATCAGAGCCAGGGACGGTATCATCTGACTTGTGTTGTACCAGGGCTGTGAATTCCCCTAAGGAAAAGGGAATTGGACACCCCGACTTCTGCGCTGGGCTTTGCGGGTGGTGTGTTGCTGTAGGCACATCTCTTCTGCAGCTGCAAAAGCAGTTCCCAGGGGGGGACAAGACCTTCTAAAATCTCCTGGCTCACACGGGCAGCCCTGCCCAGACCTCTTGTCTTTTCACCGTGGTCCTGTCCCAACGGGTCTGAGCATAAAAGGCTGTGAGTGCCACTGCTATTCTAGGCTGGGAAACCATGTTGGCATCCCAGTGCTTGATTTGTAAGTCTAATTAGAAGTTAGAAGTGTCAATGGCAGCACTTACAGGCACAATTATAGCACCTGCAAAAGAGGGAGCCTGTTTTTCCCATTTGGCTCATCCTCTGGGTGCAAGCTTTCTATAAATACAGTGGTCTGACAGGGAGAGCTGGGATGATGTCTGCCTTGCCAGGGGTGAGGTCCCTTCTTGGGTAGGAAGCAGCTAAGAAATGAGCTGTGCTACTGTCTATAAAAACCTGCAAACCAGAAGAGATCCCCACTCTGGCCCTTTTAACAAATCCGAGGCAGTGTGGTTGGCTTGTGCAAGGTTTAGTGTAAGTAATAAATTGAGGTTTCCTGCAAAACATCTGGTTGATTCGGCTCTTATCTTGCTCCGCAAGAGGTGAAAAAACCCTCTGTGGTTCTCCTTTGCTGTGTTACAAATATAGATACCTATTCGTAAGGAAATATTGAAATAGAAATTTGAAAGTATTCTCATGTTAGTTCCCCAATGCTGAACTAAATATGTTTTGGGGCTGTTTGTAAGGCCCTTTTCGGTCCCGGTTAGATAGCAATGCAGAAAAAGCATCCCAACCTTAAACTGCGTTTGTAGCACTCCTGCCAGGGCCAGGGTTCACAATCTTGGAAAGCAAAGCCTGTGGTAAGAGCTGCAGAAACACCATGCCTTTACATTGTGCCTTCTGTGGTTTAATCCCAAAACCAGACTTAATTTTTGGAGCTGCTGAGCCCTTGTAACCCATGCCCAGCATCATAGAATTTGGCCCAAGCCATCCAGTCCCCAGCAGAGAGGAACATATGATACATGTGCAACATATACGCTAATGTATTCCTTAACGTCTTAGGACGTGGTTGAATCTGGTTCAACGTCTTTGCCCATCATGGATGATGTAGCTCAGATGATATCTAATTGTTGGCATCACTTGCATCCTTCAAAGTCTGCTCCTTCTGCTTTTTTTTTGGTCTCTGGGTCTTCCCATTTAGTCTGCATCCCCTATCTTTACCTTTAAATTATGTCCTATGCATTATCCAAGTTTCCACCCTTCAACCTCCAAAATCAACATGAGAAAAAATAAAATAAGAGTTCTGACTCCTTCCAAAGCTGCTGGTGTGCTTGCCTTCCTGAAACAAACCAAAAAATAATGCTCCTCACCCTCCTAAAAATTAAATTAAACCCAGATTTCTCTGGGGAGGAGGCTAGGTTAATTACAAAGAGCTACCAATGCCATATCTAAAAAGGCTCCTTCATTTTAATTTTTAATATTTAGGATGAAACTTAATATCTGATCTCCCCCTTTTTGGCCAAACTAGTCCGTGTAAGAAGTAGAGAGGCTGCCAAAGGCAACTGATATTTTTCTGGCCAAAAGCTTCTGTCAATTCCTCTCAGCGTTTGCCGGGGAGACTGTGAAGGGGAAGACAGTGACGCTCCAGCCCAGAGCCAGCTGAAACCTGGATGTTTGGCATGGTTAAGGTTTGGTAGGAATCGCTTTCTGCTTGAACGTTGGGGGCTTTATGCTGTAGCCTCAGCACGTGCAAAATGCATTTGTGTCTGAGTATTAAAGTTAGCAGAAAAACTTGGTGAAGCCCTAGAGATTGATGTTGAAAGTATATACTGGATCACCTAGAAGAAGAAAGTGTTACTTCTGTATTTGAAAGCAGGATGGGAACCAACTGGTACCTCCTGGTGTCCGTCAGTTGTGTGTTGGCTGTTTGGGAGTGAAACTGCCCCAAGTAAGGATTAAACTGTGAATCTGAATGCAAAGTGGGCAATTTAAAGATGATGGCTTGCGAAATCCAGTCTGCAAAGAAAAATGCACCGTTGTTATAGCAGGGCAGTGAAATATTTTCAGTTAGTTGAAAAAAACAGAAGAACGATGATGAAATGAAGAGTTTTACTCATGTATAATAGAAAGTACGGTAATGGCAAGGGAACCACACTGTGTAACAGGGTCGTGCTGGATAGGTCACATAAATATTACTGTTATTCAGCAGGAAAGACAGACTGTTACTGCATCAGACACATACGTTATCGCTGTTGTATCTCTGATCAGCACCGTCAGTTCTGCAGACTGATTTACCGGATGCTACATTCCCTTGAGCATCTATTGATCCCTTCAGTATCTATTGGTCTCTAGATCTACACCCAAATTCATCATATGCATATGAATGTTTGAGTGTGTCCAGGTAATCGGGGTTCTTGCTGGCAACCTCTTTTCAGAGTGGAATAAAGGGAAACAGTTAAATATCCATGGTGAGCTTGGCTTGGGGTAAGCAGGATACTTTGACTCTACATGACATCCTGTTCGTTTTGGAGAAAAATTAATACTGAGGATTGCAATTCTAAATCCTTAACTTCTAAGGACCTGAAGGGAAACAGAGAGCTCACTTAAAGGATCCCAGTTTGTTGCCCCTGGCTTGCTCTGTGTTGTTCTACATACAGTATAAACCACCATTAAAATACGCAAGGTCCAGGCCATTTACAAACCTACTCTCCTCCTAGCAGCCATGTCTTCTTTGTACTGGGAACATAACTTCAGTGAAGCGTTGAAAGGAAGAAATGTAGGGTAAGATTTTTTATTTGGGGGGGGGGGGAGGGGGTGGGGGCATAAAAAAAAGAAAGACTGCCCCAAATTAAGCTCCTAAATAGGTGGAGGGGAGATGCGTCCATCGCCTGTCTTATGCAGCTTGATGGGGTGGGTGGTGCCCACCATAGTCTAGTGGCATGGGGAGCATTTGTTGGGAAGACAGGAGCAGGTGGGTGTCTGCTTTCTTGTAAACTGGCTTATTTCAGCTCTTGGGTTTGAGGGAGAAACTGCAGAGATGGCACTGTGGTGGCCAAATGGTCATGGCAGAGGTGGTGGGTCTGTACAAAGGATGGGTAATGTGAGGTGGGTCGGTATAACAGAGGATTCCCATTGTTTGCTATCTGGATGATAAATCACAAATGGCAAGGTGGGCTGGAGTCTCTGAAATATGGTGTCCATATGGTGCAATGATAAAGCTTTATCACTGCTGCTTTAGAAGTACTTCTTGTCTCCAAATGTCTAACCACCAGGACTACTTTTTTTTTTTGGACAGGCTCCTTGTGTAATGAAAAGCCAGGTTTTGGGTGTGGGTTGAATGGTCAGAGACTCAAGAAACATCCCTTGGCCTGTCTCAGCCCTTTCATTTCATTCCCAGCGTTGTCCTCAGGTGTGCACCAGTGTTGGTGGAACTGGCATGTGAGTGCCTCATGCCAGGCTTACGAGGAAATTTTAAAAGATGTTGAGGTACAGAAGATGCAGGGATGGTCTTTGTAGGATTTAATTGGATCTGCCCACTTTGCTGTGTGTACAAAGAGAAAAGAAAAAATAAAATCAAACAAAACAAAGAAAAAACCCGACCCCAAAACACTATATGCCACCTGCCTACTTCCAAAATTTGAAACACCTTTGAAATCCTGGTCCTTTGCCTCATATTGGAAGGTAAAGGTAAATGAAAGGGGTTATGTACCACATTGGTGGGAATTGAGACTTGTTTTCTTGCTGGCTTACAAATAGATAACAAAGTATAATTATTTTTAATATTATTATTTTTTGTTATAATATAATGGAGGAAATTCAAAACAGAAAACTCTATAGCAAGGGCCAATCTGTCTGTTGAAAGCAACAATCTGTTCGAGCGCTCATGCTCCCCCTGCCCTGTGCTCGCTTAACTCTTTCAGGAAGCGCTTCACCTGCAGCTCTGGTTGCAGAGATGGAGCTCGCCCAGCTTCATGTGGTCCTCTCCTGCTGCACCAGCACAGAGGATGGCCATACGGATGCGTATTTAGGGGCAGTGGGGAAACGGGAGGCAGAAAGACAACAGAAAATGGATGGGGTTTTTCTCCTGTAAATATGGCAAATGACATTCTTTGCACTCTTGTCCTCATACTGTTGTCTTCTTTCCACCCTTGTTTTGTATATCTTGGAAACAGCAAGCTGAGGTCTTCTGGACCCTTCCCAGCTTTTTGGGACAGCAGGCAGCAGTGCTAGGAAGAGGGTAGCAGGGCTTATCATAGACATTTAGCACATTAGGCATGAAACGTGGGCGGAAAGATCAGAAGTGTCATATCTCCTACATACCTGCAGTGAGGTGGCCTGAGCAGTACACAGCATGTGTGTGAAGATGTCCCATTGACAATGTACAAGGGTATGCTAGTATTCCCAGTGCTACTCTCTATCCAACATGATACAGCATAAAATATATATTTGGGGGTTTTGTTGTTTTAAATCTCAAGTCCTCGTTCAGTTGCTCATGGTTAGTCCGGAGCCAGCAATGAACTGGCAGTGCTTGGGCTGTTTCTTCGAAAGCTGGTGATCTTGCATTTTTCAGGTTTTTTGGGCCCCAAAAAGAGCAGCACCATCTGCAAGTTGT
>CM067083.1:25177269-25214769 GCA_034008185.1 Gorsachius magnificus
TGTGTAGACTGTTAAGTCTGTCTGCTCCTGAGAAGGCTGTCATTTGAAAATTGATTTTGATTTTATTGGAATAATCGGTATTATTTTAGAAAATCAATATATCATCAACCTGAAGCAATTTGCAGGGGCTTTCAATTTACTGACTTTTTTTTTGTAAAAAAAAAATCTTTGGGTTTTGTTCCTGACTAGTAGAAGCATCAAAATTGCCAAATCTAAATCCAAAAGCCATAGATCTGACCGTGGAAAAGGAAAGGTGGATGCTGGGCTGAAGGTCGGGCATTTCACCCCCTGCATAGGTGGCATCTCCCATCACCTCACAGTGAGTGAGGGGAGCCCAGACCCTGTGCCCACCCCTTGCAGATGTTCTCCTGGCTGTGAGTTAATGACCCTGTATAGCTGCTGTTTATGGCAGGATCATTTCTGTGTGTGGGTCTGGAGAGAGATCTCAACTCATCTTGCCTCCGTCCCTGCTGAGGAGTGCGCTGCTGGTAGCTGTCCTTGAAATGCTGCCTCAGTCTGGGATTGAACCTCTGACTTTAGTTTGTGGGTAATGAGCTACGGAAAGTGTTTGTTCTTGTGAATCCACACTTTTTAGTCTGGATTTTACTTTTTCTAGATGATAGAGGGGGGAAAATTTATGTTTCTGTGTGAACTTAGCTACTCCTGAGACTGTAATGGCAGGATGATCTTCCTGAGCTAATGCAAAGTGTGCTGATTAGAAGGACCCCTGTTGATCTCTTGGGCCAGTTTTGGGGGAAAACCTTGGCCTGGCAGAAAGGCCACTAGAAGCAGGGGAGCTGCTGGGATCTGAACACCCAGGGCTGGTGAAACAGATCATTTCCAGTGCCAGCCAGCATAGGAGATGCTGGCAGTGGCAGGGAGCCCCGCACCACTCCAGGCTGGACCTCATGTCCTCCACCATGCTGCTGGGCTTGTGGTGCTGCTGAGTTGGCATAAAATATTAAAGTTTTCCAAATTGAGCATCATTCATCTGGTGGCCATGGTGTTCTGGGATGGAGGAGGGACACCTAGGACCTTAACTATCTGTAGGTGCAGCAAAAAGGGAGGTGTGAAGCGACATGGTGTAGTCTGGGAACCAGTAAGCCAAAAATCTGTCCCTAGGAGTGACTTGTTATGGAAAAATTTTCCTCTTGGACCGATACTGCCAGCTCCACCGTGCTTTCTGTGTGCAGGTGCTGTTTGTTGGTCATCAAGTCTTGACCTGCATCAGCAGAGTGGCCATGAAAAGACCCATGGTGCAGGACTTGGAGAGACCAGCTTGGGTCCGAACTTCTCAAAATGTTTAAAAAATAAAAAAAAAAGGGAGTGGGAGGGTGGCAAAAACCCACCCTGGATTGAAAAGCTCTGCTTGCATGTTTTGGTTTGCGAAGAGGCAGCAGAGGAAGGGAGTAGGCGAATGTGAATGAAGCTTTACCAAAGCAGCCCCCACATGCATATTTCATACTATCGTTTATCAAAGTTTTATGAGCATCTGGTCTTGGCCCCAAAATCTTTTCAATTGAGGGATTTCTTTTTTTTTATATATCTATCCGCATTTGACTACAAGCAGAATCTGCTATAATTAATTTCCCCCCTCCCCATCAATTTTTACCTGGGCTGGCTTTGCACGGGCAGACCCGCACGGACCTGGGCTCCAGCCTGGCTCCACCTGCGGCACATAAACCATGTGTGACATGGAGTGGCTGTTCACGTATTTTATTTCCCAAGGGAGAATTTATTCAAGAGTGTCTCTGTTACTTAAAAACACTTTCTCATCCTTTCAAAGCCAGAGCAAATGGCGTGGGCCTTGGCAGCGTCTAACAGACTGAGGAGGGAAAGGGCAGTGAGAGGTGGGAATGGGCAAAAAGAGCCAGTTTTGTGTTATTTTTCTGCAAAACAGGGCCCGGGAATGAAAGTGAGGACCTTGGGCAGGTTTAAGTTATTCATCACTCTGTTTTATTGCCATATGTTGCAGGAAGAAATCCTAGGATTTGGGGTTTCGGTATGTTGTGTTTTTTTTCTTTCCCCTTCCTACCACTGCATAGTCCCTCAAGACTTCCCTCGGCTCTCCAACCTCATCTCATCAACATTCATATGCATACTGCCACATTCATTCACACACGTCTAAAGGAAAAACAGATATGTTTCACATTTCACAACAAGATTTTTTTTTGTTTTTTTAATCACAGACTGGCTTTGCCATATCAGGTAATTGGGCATCAGTTCCCATCTTCTTGTGATTTAATGGTCCCTCCTGAGCAAACACTGGGGAGCCTGCAGCAAACTTTGTATGAATATTTGGATGAACTTCTGGACACAAGCTGCTATCAGTTGTCAAAGAAGGTCTTTTTATTTGTTGACAGCTGATTTTTTTTCTTAGACTTGTGAAGAAGTGATAGATTTGTTCAATGACTTCAGTATGGTGATAATTTTTGTCCTTGTTTCTGGGAAACAATCCACTGCAGGATTCAATCTGATTTTCATCGTGAGTAATTTCAAATAGCATCTGAAGGTTGTTTTGGTTTGTGGTTTTTTTTTTAAAAAGGGGCAGGTGGAGAGGTGGGTTAATTTTCCATTAATTTTTTTTCTTTTGTTACTTCTTAAATCTCCTTTCAGCTCCCATGTTGTGCTCAACCTGCAATTTCAAGATGCCTTTGCAAAATTTCAACGGGACTGCAAACCGCTGAGGTTTTGAAGCTATCGGGGAGTTTGTAGGAAGGCCTTTTGGCACAAGTCTGAGGAAGCCAGACATCTTGAGATGTTACATGCAGATAGGGCTCACAAGTGAGCTTATTTGCCAGGTAGGTTTGCTCAATTTAAGGGGACTTTATTCATAAGTCTAGACAGCTTAACACTAAGTGACCATCTTATTTCACATTAATGCCGCTTCAAAGCCATTTGCATTTTTAGTACTTTACTTAGATTCCCAGGCCTGATGGATTCGGGAAGTGATGGGTACATTATTTAAAAACTATGAAGAGCAGCAACATTTTGCAATGGCGGGTCAATAGTCAGCCTAATATTGGAGCCCTGACATTTGAGCCTGGGACTCTGAGTTACTCCCAGCGTACGTCTTGTTTCTCAGCTCTTCACAGTTCTACAAAATTTCCAGGGAAGCTCAGATTTTGGTTTATGTTTTTTTTTTTTTTCTTTTAGCGTGTTCAACAACCTGCTACTGTCTGCAGGTATAGATGGAAGTGACCTGCACAGAGGGTGAAGGTCTCAGATGTGCTCCCAAACTTGTGCTGTAGCCCTGGCCAGCAGCTCTGGGACCACGGGCAGGTCAAGAGGGAGAATTGCTGGTGTTTTTCCAAAAATATCTCCCTGGGCATTTCAGTCCCATGCTGCTGATGGCTCCCAGCCAAGGGCATTGAGAACCACTGTTAAATCCCACCTGATTTCAAACAGAGTGCTAAATACTTGGCCTTTCTTAAAACCCTGCTGTAACACCCAGAACTTTAGGCTGTTTTAGAAATGCTAAGCCTATTCAGAAATCCTAAGAGCACAGCCAGCTTTCCCAAGGAAGGGGTCTTGAGTGTGGCGACATCGGAGGGAGGAAGCCTGCTTGGTTGGCTCTACCGTATATATGTTATTTATTATTCAACATATTTAATGTTATTTACATATTGCATTGAAACCCAGCTTCGGCAGCCTCCCTCCTCCAGAAAAGATGATCGATCCCTGAAACCTCATCACTAAAATGCATGGGGTGGGGGTGGATGGGAGGGAGGAAAAAAATAGTTTTCAGCTAAAAATATCAGATGTTAAACATTCATGTTGGCTGAATAGGAGATAAAAAAATATTTTAAATATTTTCCAAGTATAATTGTTCCTGTATTTAGTCTGGGCTCTACTTTACTGAATAAAAGTGAAAACAAGTAAAGTAGATGATAAGCATAAAAAGCTGGATTCAGCCAGAAATATTTAGTGTTTCTGCACTGCAGGAACCATGCACAGTTTTGTTTTTGACTGGCTCCAGCCTTTCTGTCTGAACATTTATATATTTCTTGTGCCTAGTAACTACAGCCAAACCTCTCTGTGATTCCCTGAGTGCAAACAGACTAGAAAGCGAGCAAAGCTAGGAGATGCAGGCATTCAAAAGCTGTCTCCCAGTCCAACCAATATGTTCTGGGGGTTTGATCTTCTGGCCTTCAAGAGCAAAAAAAAAAAAAAAAAAAAAAAAAAAAAAAAGCTGACAAAATGGGTGTGGTGTTTTCTATGAAAAAAATTGTAGAAAAAGCGGACAAGGACTAAAACTCTAGTTAAACAAAAATGTGAATGGTCATCTCTCAGAAAATGTCCAACTTTAAATTTTGCTTTCCTCCAGATTCAGCACTTTTTTGTTCTAGAAGAAATTAATCAAATTTGACTTCAATAATAATAGTAATAAAAAAATATTTCATGCAGGCATTTTGATATTCCAACTGATTGCCCCCAAATGCTGCTCAGGTGGACAGAGAATTGTGCTTTATGGTGGAATTCGTAGTATGGAGCCGAGAATACGGCTCGCAGCAAGCCAGGCCCTGCCCTAGGAAAGGCACTGGAAATGCTGAACCCTTCTGGGTCATTCTGACCATCTGCAAATTTCAGAAAGTTTGAACAGGCCCAGAAGAAAATAACTCATTTCATGTTTCCTGGTAGAAATGTGAATATTCCCAGAAAAATCAGTACTTTCTCCTGGATAATTTAGGTTTTACAGAAACACTTTTTGATGCTGGAAAAATTGGTCTCATTTAAAATTCCTAATCAAGTCCCATGATAATACATGTGGCATTTTTTAAATGGACCTGTGGAAATCTCTTGCAGAAAAGTGATAAGGAGAAGTTCTTCCCCTCCCTGTGAGGAAGAGTAATGCCATCCTAAAAGTCTGGGCAATGCTAGCAGGACAAGCTATTACTTAGTTTTCCTGTGCAAAAAAAAAAAATTCCCAATTTAATAGCCTGATTGCAACTCAGTGAATAGGAAGATGAACATAGGCTTTGATTCGGGCCCTTAAAGACAATTACTCCCGATAATTTAGTCTCTATTAAGCTCTGTAGAAATCTTGCATGATCCCCTGGTGGCAAGGCAAGGTGTTGTCTTTAGGTTTTTGCCTGACCTCCTTGTGCCTGCCCGCAAGGACTGTAGGGCTTGACCTTTCTGCCCAGAGGACCTTGGGGATGTACTTGCGAGAGCTGGGAAGACCCAGCTAGTTTGCTGAGTGTCTTTGAAAGACTTTAGGTCTAAGGTCCAAAGTGAAGCCATAGTCAGCACCCCATGGCCTTTCTGGAGTCAGAAGGGCTGGTGATGCCTTGTCCATGTTGCAGAGGAGACCCAAGATGGTTTTTGAATGTTGGTCTCAGTAAAAGTGTAACCATTCCCAGAGCAATCATCACCAAATCAAAAAATGGTTCTGGGTGGTATCAGGAAAAAATATTACTTGATTTTTTTTTTAGCAAATTTTAGTTTTAAGAATATAATTACTCAAGTCAAAATCATTTGCTGAAGTGGGTAATTCTTTACTGGGTTGTGGTTTGACTTGAAGCTGTTCTTTTTCCATTCCTGTTGCACAACCTTCCTGGAATTCCTAATTTGATTTTCTAGGTGTTTTGTTTTCTTGCTTACAATAAGCAAGAACCCAAATAAGTTTTTGGTGCTTTTAACGTCTGTGTCCCCAACACAGGGACTAAGTTGCCTTGTACATCCCCCGAAGTAGGTACATTTTGTTACTGTGCAGCGGCTTACAACTGTTCAAAAAGCTTTGAAAATCATTTGCAAGTCTGCCAGCGTCACTGGACGTCTTGTCTTAAAATTTTCTGCCATTGCTGCTTGTGTTGGTGAGCATGAAGCATGGAGAACACCCTGGCAATTGCCCTGTGTCACTGTGGCTAAGTGCACGTGCCAAATTGCTGCATCGAGCTATCTCAGCAGCATTCAATGAACTTGTTTGGCTACCGGAACAATATTGGGATTTCCTGCCAGCTCTGCTCAGGCTTAATTTCTCTCTACTGCTATATGGCACCACCCACTATCAGGGAGATCGAGATGAGATATAGCATAAGCTCACAAAGTGCAGTTATCCTTAAAAAGGTGCTGAAGGGGGTGTTCTAAATAATGTTCTTTGTTATCCATGAGAACCTCCTGGTTGAGGTCGATGCAAACCTCCTGTGTGCTCCGACATCCAAATTTAGGTCTGTGCTCTCACATTCAATACTAAAATCAAAGGGGTAGGAGGAGGAGGATCGTTTCCCATGGCTGAAGAGCAAAGTAAATACATTAGCTTAATAATATTAGGTATAAGATGCAGAGATAAGAGAAATGGGTGGGGGACCAGCAGTTCCCATCTGAGCCCTAATGAGGACTGTGGGAAAACTTTAGTGTGCAAACCCCAAACCAGGGGAAAGTCTTTCTAGCTGAAACCCGTTATGCATCCCAACTTGGGCCAAGTTCAGTGAGGTTTTGCAAACCTTTTGATGAACTGGGCTGAGTTTTAAGCAAGTCTGGCCTGAGTTAGAGTGTCAGGTGAAAGTGTTCTTGTTTGGGCTGAGTTAGGCTGCCCGTTTGAACTTGAAAGTTGATGTGAAATTTAGGATGTGAGAACCTGACACAGATCCAGAGAACAGAAGATGATCCCTATAAGCACCATAAAACCAGGAGATCAGCTGATTCTCCCTGTTATTGTTATTTTGTTGAATTTGACATATTTCACAGCTACATTTAGAAGGGCTTAGGCAGTTCGCATTTACACCATTTCTCAGAATTTCTCATTTACACAATGTTTCCATCACATTGTTGGAGGGCAGATCTGTGTTAAATACCCTGAGGGTCAAGCAAATGAAAACAAGATGAAAAAAATTTTCCAGATTCTGTTATAACTTCTTCAGTGCAGGAATAGTATTTCTGCTGATTCAAGCCTGGCCAAAAGAGCATCGTTCACGGCAATAATATTCTTTTTAAGAGCAGAGAAGCTTTGAGGGATAACCTCTGTCCTATTACTGGGCATGATGAATGTGTGTCCCGCAGCTCTGCTTTTTCCTCTTTGGTGGCATATATACCAAGGTGCCTCTCCAGATGCGGATTTTCTATGCAGTCCATCTTTTCCATGCAGATGCTGCTGCACAAGTAAAAAGCTAGCAAGCAACATAGGTTATCCTTGGAGCCTTGTGTTGCTTTTATTACCTGGGCATGTGTTGCTACATGCCTTATATCTGCTGAGGTTGGCTGCTGAGGAGGTGGTCTTTTGCTCTGCTGCCTGCAAGGAGAAAAGGCAGCTTGTAATGGGTCATCTGGTGGAGCAGGAAAGCTTGGACCTGCCTGTTTATTTTTTCCGAGGAAATAATACAGCAAAAAACATAGAAAAATGAACTTGGCCCATGCTGGGTAAAGGTGCTGTGTCTGTATCACTCCATCTTTGTGCTGTGGTATTGCTGTTTTTAGAGGCAGAGAGTCTTTCTTTAGGAGTATGGGACACAATAGCTTGAAGGACGCAATGAGAGCACAAATACAACACCTTGTGACAATAAGCAGCGATCGGTGTTGGCAGGTATTAGCAAAGCAGTGATACCGCAAACCCCCGCTTAACACAGTACCTGCCATACGCACTTGCAGCAAGCCCCTGTCACGTACTGAAAAGTATCACATAAGGGAATATATGGTTAAAACCACAAAAAAAGATAATTAAAAAAAGACAACAGAAATGTTGAGTCTGAATTACATTAAAATGTTCAACCAGGCTCTCAGCTGGCTTTATTTAAGGGAATTTCTGCTGAAGTTGGAGGAGCTCTGCCAGGTGATGCTGGCTGGGTGTGTATATGGTCTCTTGCACTCAGAATATTAAGTGGGCTTTATGCATTTAAAAAAAAAAAAATTATAAAATATTTGCTGATTTCAGAAGCGTGTGTCCTGTGAATGAAGTGCTTCACTTTAAGGTGATAAGTTGTGACTTATGAAAATTTGAAATACCTGTTATGGATCAGCTCTCACTTAGTGGGGACTGTGTTTGTCAGGCGATGATTGAAGTTGCAAATCAGTATTCTCCAAGCTGGAATTTCCAGTGGGGAGGCAGATAGCTGCAAAAACATCAGTTTTAAGAATAAAATAAAATGAAACAAGCAGTAATAAAAAAAGTACTTGACAGGCAAATTTGGTGTTACACATTCTGCATTTCTTTTCAGTCTTTCAAACTTTCTGAACACTATAATTTGTTTCTAGTGTTAGCATCACTATCATCAAAGATGTTGGACTCTATTAGCTCAGCTGTCTAAGGGATGTCTTTTTAAAAAGGAAGAGAGCAGGGGGGGGAAAAATCCAACAAGAAGTTCAGCCACTTGAATTTAAGCATAATCACTTTTCTTAACACATGTCTCTCATTAGCAATCAAGGCAAAGACAGCAGGAGAAACCTCCTCCAACTGCTCGCTTGCCCCAAGCTGGGCAGAGTTTTTGCATTAGTTGTGGTTTCACTAAGGTCACTCTTTTAAGGTGGGAATGCTGCATGGTATGGCTTGTGCCACAGCATGGGCCGAGATTTGGGTTAAACAAAACCTGTCATTTTATGTAACAGTTCAAAAATTTGGCTCAGTGGATGTTTCTTTCTACCCATCATTTTTCCTAGGGTAGGGATGTAGGGGTCCCTCTCTCCAGCTTCACCTTTAATAGTAGCTTATTCAGTCAAGAACAGAGCAGATGATGGGTATAGAGAGCAATAAATGATCACCAGTTAGCTGAAGGAGAAGGTGTGGGTCCTCCTGGTCAAGGCTCTACACTGAAACAGAAGGGACTGAGTTAGACCCTAGCTTCAGTATGACCTCCTTACCTCAGCATGCCACTTATTTCTTCTCAGACAGCAATGTTGCTCCTTTACTTCTATTTTTCCATCTTAACTGTGCTGGTGTGAGCTACCGATGGTGGGCACTGCTGCTGTGCCGGCATCCTGCTCCTCCTCTGTCAGGCCCCAGCCGTGGGCAAGGCTGGGAGATGCCCTGATGGCTCCAGAGTTATTGCCCCTCATTACTAGGGATCAACAAATAATTCCTCATCATGCCATGGTCTTGCTTTGCCTCTTTTGCAGCTATCAGCAGGTTACAAGCTTTTGCAGAGGAGTTAGTTATTTGAAAAGATTTATCAATTAATTCTGAGCTGAATTAATAAATTGTTCAGTTTTGCGTATGCATTCCAAGAAAAATACAGGTTGTCTTCAAAGCCAGATGGAGCACACGGTGTTCTTCTGTTTTGTTGGAGGAATATTACTCTTTCAGACAGGTTTCCATGGCCAATACGGAAACTAAAGCGTGGAGTATTAACTTTCCATGAATACGTCTCACGTTTACTTGAAATTTTCTCTTTTTGGTGTCGTTCCTGATTTTATGCTCTTGCATTGGAATATTAAAGGGAAACAAGCAACAACGGTGGCACAAAATTGGCCAAAATACATACGCATGAAAAATTCCATAGATATTTCTAGGAGATATTGCCAGGGTTTTGCTATCTTTGCTCATGTCTGTCGTTAGTATTTCAAAAAGTGCTATTTGCAGAACATGGGTCAGAGAAATTTTTAAATCTTAGGATTCAAACTTTTATGTGGGTTTTGGAGCATTTGCCACTCATTTCGTATATCGGCAATTATGTTCTTCTGAATGCCTCTGTAATGCTGATTGAATGTACTCCTGAAAACAGACATGACAGGAGGAGATGGGGGTGGCTCTTTCCCATTACTAATTCTTGAGTACGAAAAGAAAAAAAAGAAAAAAAATCCTGTTTAAATCTCCTCAGTGCTACTAATGTGACTTGTTTAACTGTGTACCAGAAACAGAGGCATGTTAGAACCACGGGTAAACCTTGAAAGGGATGAAGATCACTTGTGTGGTCTCTGCTTTCACTTGTTTATGTTCTATTTGGTGAATCAGAGGTGTTTTGGGGCTGGGTCTTGGAGATCTGGCACCTACTGGGTCCAAGGGATTGTGGAAGATGCAGCACCGTTTAAGTGAGAGAAAGAGTCTGCCATGACAGTCATGAGTGACGGAAATGGTCTGTAGGCAAATGTGTCCACAGTGGAAGAATTACAGGATTTAGGGTAGATATATGCCAAGATGAAGGTTTTGCTGTAGGAAAGTGTATGAGATGAGAGTGGATTTAGTAGTAGGGAGAGCCATGGGGTCTTTGGGGTTCATTACATCAGGAAGAAGAAAGTAGAAGATAGTGGTTGGCACATCAAGGCGGTTGCACTGGGCAATGGGGAATGATCTTCCTAAAGTGGTTGATGTTTTGCTGGCTTGCTCTTGGATACAAGGCAGACCTTTACACATTCTCAGAAGCATGTGTGTTAGAAACATCCAGAAAGCAGCATGTTTTGTCCCCAAGGCGAGGAACATAAGCAGCCCCCATATTCTAGAGATGATTGTGCTCCACAAGGCTTTAGCAGCTCTACCACCTTCATCCTTGGAGAATGTTTTTCTGATACTTGAAAATTTTCCCTCCAGTTCAGTTACTGTTTGCCATGACCTTTTCAGTGGAAGATATAAATTGTATTTTTAAATACAGAAAGGCTGTGCTCACCAGAGACTGAACCTCTGGAGACAGGGGCTCCAGTGGGAGCTCTGTGTTTTCTGCTGGTCTCAGGGTGTATGGCAGCACTGGCCTTCATGGCTCGATGGCTTTGGGGACTCATTTAAGCAGAGGGTGACCCAGATTCTCATTCTCTCTGCCTGATGCAGATTAGGGATATTTTTCACAATAACCCCTCCAAACAAATATGCTATCTGGAGAACCTCTGCCAAATAGCTCAATGGCACTTGAAGCTTGGGCTAGTTAGTGGCATCAAGTGAAACAAAAGCACCTCTCTGACAGTAGCGGGAGGCATTCCCATTGTGAGTGAAAATCATTTTCAAACATGAAAATACACCAGCTGGGTCAAGTAATGCTTATGAAAAATTCTCTGGTGTTACTTTGATATGCTTGGTGAAGGAACTTTAATTTAATGGGACTCAGTTGAAAAGAACCAATCAAGGAACGGTGGAAAAGCTGAATGCCCGACATAAATACCTGCAGTTCAAACCAAACAATGCCATTGTTGGGCTATAATCAGGAGAGGGCTTTCAAACAATGCCCGGCCGAGTCCCTTGTCCCTCGCCAGCCGACGCAGGTAGTACACTCGCAGATGACTAATGTCTAGCATGTATCTGGGTACATAAATTACTGTTTACTAATCTCGCGCTCTCTTAGTCATCCTCAAAAGACTCCTTACAGCGAGTGCGCTAACGCCAGCCACTTTTTACAATAAGTAAATGTTCTGTGTGCGATACAAGTTGCCGGATGCAGAATTCAACTTTGCTGTAGCTGTGGTTCTCTTGAATGATCTTGACCTGATCTTGAAGGGTTTGAAAGGCTAATCCATTCATTCCTATTCCAGACATACACAGATTAGGCTTCTGTTGAAACAACTTGCACTTTTGAAAATAGCAACAAAACTGCAATCGGCTTTGCATGTGTCTTAAGTTTCCAACCTGGCAAATGATACTGGCCTTTGTGCCCTTCTTTTGCTGCCTTCCCCGAAGAGCACAACTCTTCTGATCAGCCAGGATGCGCTCTCTTTGGCTGGTAAATTCCGTAGCTGGAGGTTTCAGGCATGGCTTCTTCTTGATCTCTGATTTGGTTTCACTGTAGAGTTTCGGTATGAGGTGACCTGACAAGTTGTCTTGCACGTGGGCTTCAAGTGCAGTTTATCTTGGTTCAACATTTACTTTCTTTTGCAGATTTTGAAGCAAGTATGACAAAAAAAAAAAAAAGCAAGCCTGGTGGCTTTGAAATAGTTGCTTCTCATTTCTTCTTTCAGTTATCGGATGATAACAGAAATGTTTCACAGACAGTTCATGCACTGGTGCAAGCGGAGCTATGCTGGTGGGTGTTAGCTGGGGCATCTGGTCTTGGATATGTCCACATATTATCTATGAAAATACACCCGCTGTCCCCACATATACGTGTTTGTGTGCATCTTCACCCAGCTCTGGGAGCCTAAACTTAGCTGATGAGTTCTGGTTAGGGGGTTGTTAATTTTCATGTCGGTGGATGCATCTCCTGTGCTGCTGAGCTGCAAGTAATGGCGTGTTTGGGAGCTGTGCACAGCCTACACATGTGGGCGTCCATTTGCTTATGCCTGTTACCAATCATGAAGGTCAGAGTCTCAGTAGGGTGGTACCTGAACTTCACTTATACTTGGTAAGCTTTAAAATACTGTTGTCCCAAGAAACTGGATCTGGACGGGGTAGTCTGGTGAGTGTCCATGGAGGAGGAGTGAGACAGCTGTCAACCCCCTGCACCTGCTAATGTATACACATGTGCATTCATTTATGTACATATAGAGCCCTTATATATTTCCATTGCACGCACGTATGTGTGTGCATATTCATCTAATGCCAATCATGCATCGCTGCAAGAAAACGGATGTTACAGGGGAAAATTCCCCAAGTTTTACATATGTGCCCGTGTACCTTAGCAGGGGTAGCTTTGCTTGGGAAGCTTTATGAGAGTTCATGTTCTCCACCAGCACCAAGCAATGTGTCCCTGTTCCCGCCTGGTAGGACACAGCCTGGTGGCTGTGCAGCAGCCCCCTCCTGCTCTGTCACCCAGAAATGCATCTGCTGCTGTGAGCTTGTGCACACGCGTGAAATGCTCTCCATGCTGCTGCTGGCTGGAAGTGTCCTCCACCGAAGTCAGTGAGCAGGTTGATTGCTGCTGCATGAATCAATAAGGTGCTGTTTGGCACACCCCTCACATGGTATATCATCAGCAGACTGTCTGCACAGTGCCCTTTTATAATTAAAAAACTGGACAGTTTCCGTGTGCCCATTAATATGGTGCTGCATAAATCTGCCTGGTGGCCCCCAGCTTGTCCAGCTCCACCTCACAAATGGCTTTGGCTTTCTTTGAGACTTGGTTGTTGCATGCAGCATAACTATGATCCCAGGTGCACACTGAAGATGTTGCTGTTTTTTTTCCCTGTGGGTGAAAAAGAGAGCTCTAAGGAGGTGTTGGGCTTCCCTTCAGCATGTCTGGGGCTTCACAAATGAGGATGTCTCGTACAGTCAATAGACTTGATGGGCTGTTGGAAAGAGATTTTGGCCCCAAACTGGAGGGTTCTGATGAGCTTGCATGGACTGTTGGCCAACCCCCTTTTGAAAAGAGGGACGTGAATAAGTGCCTGCATTTGAATTGCTGGCAAAAGTGCTTTCTGCCGTATTTCTGCTGTTGCATCAGCCATGGAAAGGACCTTGTGAAGGCGAGCTAGCCCACGGTTGCTGTGGGCTTGACCTATGTGGATGCCCTGCCCAGGCTGGGACATCTTGGGGCTGTGAGTAGGGGGACTGCTCCACAGAAATGGAGATAAAATGGCATCGGGAGCCCGCTGAAGGCAAGCCCCCAGCAGGGTAATTACTTACTGCATATTTACAACTTGCACAGCAACGGCTTGCTGGGCAGACTGCCTATGCGGGCTGCATAATGAATGCGGGTGGCTGCCCAACGCCTTCCCCCACTGTCCATCTGGCTCCCCAAGGCATTAAAACTATATGTCTTGACTTAAGACTATAGCAGCGTGTATGGCTCCGATCCTTTGCGCGGGCTGCGTTACACTGACAAAGCAAAAGGCTCTCCGTATTGTCTCTGCCAGCCTGACCTTTAGAGTGTTTACTTTTCAATCAGCTTTAAGAAGGCGAGCTTGAACTCCCCGGCGTGAGCAAGTTCAGCGCGGGAGCGCTCTCGCCCAAACATTTGCCAAGATAACGCCGAAGTGACAAATAAACATGAGCTGTTTTTACAGGTGTAAAATCAACAGATCAAATGCTGACCCCAGCCATGGTCGCGAAGCCAGCCTGCGTTGTGTTTGAAGAATACCACTGCATCATTTACACTTGCAAACCCTTTGTAATCTTAATCTCTTTGTTGCTTTTATGTTATACTGGCCCCCCAAGGTTAAAGAAAGAGATTTAGACCTTAAACACAAATCCAGCCTTCAAGCTCTGGAATTATCTTTGCCTTTAAATGCAACTGATCAATGCCCATTTCTTTTGAAAATAAACCCCTTTTGAACCTTGAAAGCCTTCCACTGTTGAGCTATGTCTAAGTGCCACATGGGGAAATGGGCAGAAAAAAGCCCATTTTTCCCTTAGTGCTTGCATTAGAGGTCCTAAAGTTCAGTCCAACGCAATCAATTTAATTGGCGCTAGCTCTAGTGACAAATTATACTGGTTTACACTCAAGTGTAGCACAGATTCCTCAAACGCTGGGAAAGAAGGGAGATACACTTCTTGGTCTCTACTTAAAGAGGGCAACAGTATTGGAAAAGGAGCACATTTAATTTATCACTGTCAGAGCAGGTGCAAAGTTTAATTCTAACTAAAAGCATTAAACAATTAACCCAGACAGTCAGGCCCTTCTGAAAACGCTCAGTTGCAGGGAACACATGGACCAGATTACCAATGGAAAAAGTCGTGGCTCCTCTTTTATTTAAATGAATATCTTCTACCACTTAAAAAAAGAAAAAGGAGAAGATGGAAAGAAAAAGGGAAAGAACTTTATAGCCCTCTGATAACTCCTGAATAAAATTCAGGATAGGAAACCCTGCCAGAGTGGCAGCAAATAGCTGTCTTTTAAGTAACTCATTGATCTTTGATACTGTATGAATTAGGGAAGCTATACTTTATAACCTGCCGATACCAGCCCTCTCTAATACCCCTGCATGTGCTTTTCAAAGTGCCTGGCTACTATTTTCTTCTGCAAGGTGATGCACTCCTTAGGCTGGATTTTATCCCTTTGACACCTGAAGAAATGCAAGGAATCTTTGCAAAGCAGCCATGGCTTGCCCAGAAGCATTTGCAACCTGAGGTTTTGATTTCAAATAGGAGATTCCCCCAAATTAGTTCCCATTGAAGAAAGCCAGTAAATTCATTCTTTAATCCTGACTTCATTAGCAAAGTGAGATCCCACTATAGGAGACGTTGGTGCTTGCTTGAATTTGTTATACACTTTGACAGGTAAAAATGGTGTTGTAGGAGGGGTGGAGTGCGGTGGTGCAGAATTTGGGACTAGACCCCACATTCTGGAGGACAGCTACAGAGTAACTCTCGCAGGTGGCAAGTTTGAGTCAGTTTTGAATCCGTGGATCACGCATTTGTAATAAAATCCATCTTTCTGTGATTTTAAGAGCAGAAACCCTCCAAGAACCATGAGGTCGCTTGTCCAAAAGAAACTCGTGTGTATTGTGAAGAAGCAGACTCCACTGAAGAGCTAATGAAGGAAGAGCCTGAATCCTTCCGTGGCATCTCCAGGCACCCTCACAGTCTTCTAGAAGTGGGAAAAAATTCCTGTCATTTCTGGTGTGTTTTGTGTTGGTCTAAATTTGAATAGCTGAGACAATTTAGAAGTCTGTCCTTTCTTCCCGAGCCTTTATAAAATACGTGTCTGTGGAGGATAAATCGTTTCATTATATTCCATTATTTTGTGGATAATGTGCTGGTGATATCAAAACAATGAAAATAATAATATTGTTCTCACTCCAGTGCCATCAGCAGATTCCCTCCTTCCCACCGTCATTTCAGTATCATTACCATCTCTCATTGCTTAGACCTCAGGTAGCCAATTTTGAAGCAATTCATCCTCACAAGAAATGCCAAATGCCCATGTCAGGCATTCAGGCTGTGTTTTTCAAATGGCCAGGTACAAATCCATGCAGGCTGAAGGGTTTGGTTCTTTATTATATTGTGTAACTAGAGACGACGTTCTTCAAATATATTGGTAATACAACTTTTCTTCTTGTGTTTGAGACGTGTCAAACATACTATTGAGCAAAGGCTCATTTTCAGACATGCAAGAACAGTGCAAAGGGCTTGAAATTAGGTGGAATCTTTGCTTATGTATCTGCAAATGGGAATTTAACTCTGCAATTTATTGAGAACTTATCTCCAGAGACCTGGAGCAGCATGGAAATGAGATGCATGTGATTTTGGTGGACTTTGCAGCTCCTGCTGTGTGTCTGCATCCCTCCCTCAGCAGTTTGGGCATGGCGTGTTCAACAGAAACCGCTTGGAGGATCCCCAGGGTCCTCTTTTGAAAAGCAGTAAGAGCAGAGGAAAATCACTGAATTTACACATCTTCTGCAACGAGCATCTGCAGTGCCCAGCAAGGGGGTGTTGGGCTGTCTCTGGTATGAAGCACCTCTGCCCCATCAGAGGAAGCTCTGCACATTTGTAACATCTCCTGTCCTGAGACAGAAACTTGTGTGAGAGGACAGTGGGTCTCGGAGAAGATCTAGCTGTAGCTGGAGGAAAGGCATGGCTCAGGAGATCCCATGCCAAGGCTCTGAGATGCTGCGTCAGCAGTTTCACTGATCTTGCTCTGGGTGTTGAGGGGCCCTCATGAAATGGCTTTTCAACTCATTTCTGGGTTGGGAGTAGGGCTGGACCAGCAGCCACCAGAGGTGCATATCCTCAGATAGGAGGTCTTTGGGAAGGAGATCTTCATGCTCTTCAAACTTGGGCTACCCAATTCACTCACAGGACTTTACAATGTGAAACCCAAAGCCTCCCCGATGTCCAGGGAGGTCTTTCCCATGCCTCCATTTGGATTTTGGTGAGGTGGTGGGTGAGACTGGGACCATTCTGGGGATGGGTGCCTCCCACACTGGCAGCTGCTGAGCGTGCAGCAATGGCTCGGGGCTCCTGGGAGAAGGAAACGCAAGGGTGTAGGGGAAACTTTGCTGAGATATTTTCATATCTCATCCTTTCTTTCTTCCAGAGATTTTAAAATTGTTTTTATCCCTTAAAGTGTAAACCATTTATTACAAATACCAACATGAATTTCCTTGCAGTAGGATAAACACTCAGCTGTTCCACTTACTGGAGTGCTGTAACATAAACAAAAACAAACCCAATGATTTTTGCAGTGAATTCTTCCTCTGGTAGGGAGTAGTATTTCTGCGTTGTCATCAAGCCAGTGTTTACGCCTGCATCCGAACAACGCAATCTGAATGACAGGATCCCACATGTACTTTTATATAGCTGAGAGACAAGGCACTGGGAGGCAGAGGAAGGAATGAATACAAATGAGCTTTTCTTTGCATCTTGGGGTTCTATGAGTGAGGGGCAAGGCAAAAAAGCCCTGACTGTATCCTCATCCAAACAGCAAGACTTTTGGTCTTGCCTCCTTCAGTCTCACCAAGGTCCAGGTTGAACCAGAATGGGTGCGGCCATGCTTTCCCCAAACTGAAAAGATGACAAAAATGCATTGGTGTGGTACGTGGGTTATTTTATATCAGTTTTGTGTGTTGGCCTTTCCAGGGCTTCTTTTCAAGATTTTCCTTGTGGTCCTGAGGATGAGCAACCATTATCATAGAATCATAGAATGTTTGGGGTTGGAAGGGACCCCTAGAGGTCCTCTAGTCCAACCCTCCTGCAGTGAGCAGGGACACCGCTGACTAGATCAGGTTGCTCAGAGCCCCGTCCAACCTGGTCTTGAATGTTTCCAGGGATGGGGCCTCCACTACCTCTCTGAGCAACCCATTCCAGTGTTTCACTACCCTCATTTTAAAGAATTTCTTCTTATAATTATAAACTTGAAATTTCTTATAGTCATGGGATTCCAGGAGCTGTGGCTTTTGAGAAGAGCACCAAATTTCCAAACCTAGATTCAAATCATGACAGCTGGTACAATCCAGTCCCTAAAGTTGATGCCTGTCCCTTCCTTCCTTCACTACTACCGGTGTCTGAAAACAGGATGTATTAGGGAGAGCTGATCATCCAATTTCAAAGTAGCATCAAGATGCCAACAAGAAGATCCTCCAGCTCCCATTGCGGTCATGCTCCAGCATTGGGTGTGACATGGCCCATAGCCTGCATGCCGTGCTGTAGCTCTGGTGGACTTGCTATCTCTCATTCCAATGAAAGAGGACCGGGATTTGTCCTGACCACACCACTGTAAGCTTTGTTACATATTACGGCATTCAAACATAAATGTCTGAAGCTTTTGGCTCCCCTAGTCATAACATAACAGTAGTAGTCAACTAATTTGGCCCAAAGTGAAAGTAATGATACAATAATAGTCAAAATATTTTCACTATCTGTATGTTACAATGTAACGTAAAAAACTGAGTTTAGTAAACTGGAAAAAAACACACCTTAAATTGTATCAAAATGAAAGGGTTTGACCATATCCCAGTCAAATATTTTGAGGAGGTCTAATCCAAACTTTTTTTTTTTTTTCCTATTTCATCCTCTTAAGCTCAGTTTCACATGGTAATTTGGAATTTCCCTTGTAGCGGAAGTCCTTTACTGCTGTCAGTGAGACAAGGTGGGATGTCCTCTGCACAGTTGTGTGATCCCTTTTTCGAGTGTGTTACACCATTACCTTTGGTGGGAGCACAAGGCAATGAACTCTGCAGGCTTAATTGCACATTGCCTTTTGGCCATTTATATCGGTTTTACGTGCATCACTTTTCAGTTGGTTGAAACATCTGCTTGGTTTGGCGCTACGGGAATGAGGGAACATGAGTGCAAACCCTCCATGATGGTTTATGTGTCCGCTTGAGGAGTGTTTTTGCATCCCTTCCATACCAGGCAGAGCTGAGCCTGTGCCTTGTCCGAGGACTCATTTCGAGGCATTTTTGAAGGGCCATGTATGTTGGAGGTGAGGAAAACGCACATGAAAACAAGTTGCTGGTATTTCTTCCTTGCTCGTTTCAGTTTTGCTTGTCCAAGGCCTGATCTGCAGCCAGCTGGAGTCAACGAGAGGGTTTCCACCACCTGCTGTGGGTTTTGCCTCCCACACAGGTGATGCGATGTCGAGAAACATTCGCATGCTCTTGGTGGTTGCTTTCTGAAGGTGAGCTCGACAGCACACTTCAGTGGGGCAATGGTTCAGGGGCGTGGGCACGAGCATTGAGGGAGAAAGGATGGAGACAATTATGCAGCTAAACTTAAAGCCACAACAGAAATGGGAACTTTTTAGTAAAATGCAGGTGCCGAGAGACTGCAGCTCGGGCTGTTTCCCTGGAATAAGTGGTTTTATCTTAAGAAAGCAAATTCTGCATCTTGGTGAATAAGGTTAGGTCCCAAAAACATGGTCCTGCTTGGGATGGTAAACACAGCAGGGGAAATGCTGAGAAGTTTTCCATAAAATAGTAATAAAAATTCTTCCTACATCTGTGAAGGGAACAGCAGAAGGTGAACTGGTCAGTGTAAATGCATCAGTGCTCCCCTGTGAGATTTAGGCAATTTGGGCCGCAAATTGAGAAAATATTTAAGTGTCCCCTAAACTTGAGTGGCATTTGAATTCATACATAAAGCAAAGTAGTTGCAAATTGATGTTATGGGGTGTTGGGGTCTCAGTGGCTTACCAAGGTGGGACCAGGTCCTGCTCTGCCCACCCCATGAGACCAAAGCTCGTTCCCTTGCAGTATCCTGGTACAAGCCTCCCCCGAATTTACCTTCCCAAGGAAACAGGGAAGGTTCTGTCTTCATAGAGAGCTGGGAGGGAAAAATTCATTCCTTATGCAAGCTTGCAATCCAAGAAAATGATGCTCCCCGATGCCAAGCCTGGATGTGTCCCTGGCCTTTTGTTTAACGTCTCTGTTTGGATTCCCTGAAGAAGCGGGACTGAAAAGGAAAATGTTCTCGTAACGGCGAGCGTGCTAATTCTGGTGAAGTGTGGAAGGGTTTTTTTGTTGATATGCTCTTTAAAAGCATGATCTGTTTTCTGCTTCTAGTTAAAGAGGGTAGTGGCAGTCTTTAGTGGCTGTGTCAATGTAGCCCATGTTATTATGTACAGATGTGCCAGCTGCAAGTAGGCATTATCTCTTTGATAGTGCTAAGCACTTTACAGTGGGTCAGAGAAGTGCAGCTCTCAACCAATAGATCTAATTGCAATCCTTTTATGTTCTCTATGATTGCAGGTTTCTCCAGCACTATAAACAAATAGTAATCAACTAAACCTGTTACCTCTGAGCAGCGATGTCACGATATGAAATATTAACTGTTCCAAATACAGTAATGATGGTTTAAAACTGTATTTGTTCTTGAAGGTAAAAAATAAGGAAAAAATCAGGAGCGCTAGCACTGGCAGCGTGAAGAGCCCTCTGGCTCTCTTTCATCTAATGAAAAATTGTGTCTGTATACGACATGTTTTATGTGGTCAAATACAGTGTAAATATTGTGTACATCTTTTGCTATAGCAACAACATATTAACAGTACCACAAATAATCTCTGCCTCTGAATCTACATTTTTATGACACTGTTATGCTAATACAAGACAAACTTATATTTTGCTGTGCGTCAAATCCCCCCCAAATTAATCCATTTGTATTCTTATAATCCAACCAAGACTTTTCTCACCTCAAGAAATATTAGATGCAGACCCCAAATGCCCAGCTGATGAGAGGGACTAGAGCTGAAAGCGGAGAAGGGTGAGTTTTTACCCATTTTTTTTTTTTTCCTATCTCAGGGAAATTTTGGTGGAAGCTCTCTCTGGGCATTTGGCTTACTGGGATTTTGGAGAGGGCAAGGGGAGATGTTAGTTGAGGAGCAGCTTTTCTAAGTGCTTGGACTGAGATGTTTCTACTCTGTATTGCTATGCTTGCAGCAAGCTGGACAGTTTTGGGGTTTGGCCAAGTCTGGTTGGGAAATGGCTCCCAGGGGCCTGATCCTGGCCGTGCTATTAAGCTCTCTTGACCTGCGAAGACTGGGCTTGGGCTGGCTCATGGTAATTCCCCACTGGCCCAACCCTAAAGGGTACCAGAGTTACTTTAATTTTGGGGTAGATGGTTGAGTTTAAGGGCTTGTGCATCAGCATGATGTAACTTAGTGCTGCGGGTAGAGAGGTAGATTCAGGGAGGTGCACTTGGATGCACACAAGAAGTATGTGGGTTAGACATCAGTTCCTCAGATACTGAAGGAGCCCCTGGAAACAGCCTGAACATCCTGAAGCATTGAAATGGGACTTTCCACATAAATTGATCATGAAGGAGAGTTTATGAAATCTTTCACGGTTCGGGATTTAATCAAATCTGATCGATGCAGCTCTAATGCAAGGTGAACTTGTTGACCGTTTCCACTGGAGGGTGAAAAAATATCAAAGAAAAGCCAGGGCTGTAGGTGCAGCATGCATTTCTGCTTGCTCTCATGCTGATGCAAGGCGAAGTAATTAGCTGAACACTGGGGCTGCTCATTGTTACTCGTTTAGAGGCATAAATAACGCAACCAGTGCCTTCCCACCACCACCTGCATCTGTCCGGCTCCCGGCATGCCCCCCTTTTGTCTGGGGGGGCACCCTGGGCTGACCTCGCCGGCGTCCGGCCGAAGGGGGTCAGTGTTAGGCTTGGCTTTGTGCCTTACCCGCGCCCCCAGCTCCCGCTCACCCAGGGAGCGAGAGATGGAGATTGGGAATTAAAATGTCTTTAAAAAGAAAATAAGCTTTTGTATCAGCCAGCTGGCGAAAGGATAAAGGACTGTGCTCACAGGATGCAATCAAAATTCAACAGTGTTTTATTAAACATGTAATATTATCAAACTAAACAAAAGAGCCCTCAATGGCTGGTAATACAATGCGATACAATTTATTTTTTTTTTTTCACAGTGTCATTCATACAAAAGTGTCATTGAACATTCGGCTCCCAGTTACGAGCTGCACATGCAAATACCAGTGCATGTTGTGGGCTCGACAACGAAACACAAGGCGTCCTGCAGGTAGATGGCAGATCGTTCTGTTTCTTTTCCAGATAACGCCTGCTAATGCACGAGGAATATAGGTGGCTTAGAGAATTAACCAGCCAAAGGGACCAGGTTTAACGGTCTGTTAAGGACCTCGATCTGTAAAGAGTTTATTACGTTTATTCCTCCAAGACAGCCCTATCTGTAGACTTCTGCCCCAGTGCCTCCCCATGTAAGGGCTCCTTCTGTCGGTTTTTATATTTTGCTCTTGGTTTGCTTTTCTAGCGCCTAATAAAAGTGAGTCAATAACAGACAAAGTGCTGCGAACAAAACTGGATAGGTGCATCATTTAGATACACTTCCTCTCTACTTTCATATTTGTTTTTGCACCAGTAAAAAGACATAGACCCCAAGCAAAGTCTTGGAGCTTGGATGGGGTCTGGGTTTTGCGGCCGCAAAACTGCTTGTATCTGACAGGTCTGGGAGACTCCAGTGATGTCTGAGAGCACGGCATGGTCAAACGAGGGTGCTGGAGCCAGGCTCTGGGTCCTGGTGAGGTGGCCACCCTCTGGTGCCTATGCTGCGAGGCCATGGGAGCATGGTCTGGTAGGGCCGGCACATCTGTCCCACGCTCTTAATCCCCTCGAGTTAGGAGTAAAGGACGGTTTCAAGTGCAAGGCAATGGTGAATCGAGACCTCCAATGAGTTATAATTATCTCCAAAGAACGATCAACAATTAAATTGCATTATTAACTCTTGATCTCACTGGAAATACACGCTATCTTTCTTTCAAGTACCTGAGGTATAGCTCTTCCCTTGACTATATTTACTTGGTGAATTTTGGTCCCATAAGGCACTGGCAACCGAACAATCTTTCAATTAAAAAGACAGGGGAAAAGTATGCCTGGCCTCCATCAGCTCAGCAAAGCAACTTGGTTTAAAGGTGTTTGTGAACAGCAGCCCGGGAGCAACTCGGCTGCAAAATCTTTTCTTCCCTGAAGAACCCCAAAGGCAGAGCAGCACAGAGGAAAAAAAAAAAAATCACTAAGAAGCCCTAACCTTGTAACATACGGTTTTTGCTAAAAACATATATTAATAATATATTATTGAGCGGGCATAGATGAAGAAGGCCAGGGAAAGCGTAAGCAATAAGAGTGTGAGCAAGGTCAGTGTTCCTTGCCCGAGGACAGCACAATCAATAAGATCTGGTCAATACCTCCTTTATTACTACACTACCACTCCGAGCAAAATCATTTTTAAGTTAAGAATATATTTTGCAAAACTGAATTAACGATATTGAATATTTTGCTCTTTGATATGACTAGCCTTCAAAATCAAATTATTAAATATGGAAAAAAGCATATTGGTTCAGCTAAGGATTTTTTTTTGTCTCTGGAAAGGAAGCGGATGGTTTGTGATTCCCACTTGTGCCTGGACATTAAATTGCGCCAGTTCCTGTCCCCCTGGAATGGTGAAATGCAAAGACACTTGGTTTTGTTTCCAAAAGACTCCCTTTTGCTTCGGAGATGAGATGCTGATGGAGAAAGCTGAGTGTGTAAAATGGACACGAGCGGTAAACTTCTGCAGGAACTGAGATGCTCGATTCTCTCTTGTTTGGCATGTGGAGGATCCATCTTGCCCTAAAACTGCATGTTTTTGTGAGCCATCCCCCCCTTTTCTCCTGCCCTCCTTGGCTTCCTGGGCTTCCCAGCTGATGCACTCAGTGCATATATTGATGGTGTTAATTTGGAGCTGTCGTGAAGGCATGCTCAAGGCAGGTTACCCAAGCGAGGCCGTATTAAGGGGCAAGACAGCATCCCTCGTCCCTGCTCCCTGGGGCAGGTCTGCTTTGGCTGCGCTGGATCCTGCCAGGTCATCCCCGCCTTTCTCTCAAAAGTTTAGAGCCTCAAGTAACTCGAGCAAATCTTGTTTCATTGCGTTAAAACGATTACATGGGTTTAAGATGGCCATTTATCACGCTAAATTTTGTTTCCTTTGGAGGGAAGGGAAGAGAAGCTCTTTTATTTAGCTGTGTCGGTGTTTCAAAGGCATAGCTTTGGTGACTTCGGTGTGAGCTTTGCAAGGAGGCTGTCCTCCTGAAATGGCCGGCTGCTCGGTTGCATGATGGAAACCGTGGTGGTGTGAGAGGGAGGGCAGTGGGTGCAAAGCACCTGGCTTTGGAGCTTTGATTAGCACCGTTTGGGCTGGGAATTTTGATCTGGCATCCAGACGTGTGGCTCAAGCCCAGGAGGATGGCGTGGACAGGGTGGGGGGCTTTCTTCTGCAGGCAAACACTGACGGTAGCCAATAGCCAGCCCCGTCTCCTGTAGCAGGGTCTCGGAGGTGCTGTTCCTCTCCTGCCACCCTCCCCAGATCCCTCCAGCACCCTGCTGGTGTCTGCCATGCCCTCCCTTGCCAGCATTTGTTTTGCAATAGTTATCAGCTGCTGAATTCAGATAGGACATGAGAGATGGCAATCTCCCCTGAAATCAAGAGATACTGAAAAAGCTCAGGCCTTTAGGGCTGGGTATGTAATTTTTTAAAAGTTTCACACTCTTATTGTTTGCTGCTTGACCCCTTCATCTAATCCTCCTCAAAACATTAGACGTGGTTCACCCAGGGCGGGTGGAGAGCTTTTTCCTAAAAATATGTCCCGGCTGTTTGAGCACCAAGGGGTAGCTGGATGCTTGTGTTCAAAATCAAAAGCACTTGCTTTTTGTTGTTTTGTTTGAAATGATGTAAAATACATTTCCCCTTCAAAGCACTGATGCTGCCCCTCTTCATGGGCACCAAATTACCCTTGACCCCAGAAACTCCACTGTTGTACAGTTTTCGTGGCTGTTTAAAACTTACCTGGTACCTCCAGGAGAACATCTGAGAGCTTTAACCCAGCATCTTTTAACTGATGCAGGTGCTTCTGACGGGGATGGAGCCTTACACCCAAACTTGCAAGGGGAAAGGTTTGGATTCGCTTCACCTCTTCTCAGCATCTTTTAAATCTCCAGGAGAACTTGTGTTTATTTTCTTTTGTGGGCATCTGGCCTAGATGTTGATGGTTGCATTTATAACTAAGGAGGGCTTTCACCACACGTGCCCATGGTGGTGGCTCTTCCAAATTGGGGAACTCTGCCATAATTAGCTACTGGGTAAGAGAAAGATAAACAGTGGTTCTGGCAGCAGCACCACACTGGTGTCCTAGCCAGGCTGATCTGTCTATGCCCATCGTTCATCATGCTCACAGGGTTTATGGCATGCTCGCTGGCTTGAGGGATGCCCTTGTTGTCCTCCATGAGGTTGTGTGGTAGCAGAAACATCAGGCTTTTAGGAAGAGAAAGCTCAAACCTTTTGTAGATGTTTCCCTTGCAGATTTGGAGGAGGGGAGTGGAGGATCCCTAAAAGTCATGCATTGAATCCTGGGTCTTGGGAAGGTTTAGTGATACTCAGTACCTGCTCCAAGGGTCTTTGTAGAGAGAACCAACCCCCCAGCTGTTTTTCTTGTATAAATTTGTTGGACATGCAGCAAGAATGCATCAAACCAAGTCCTAATGACATCTTTATCAGCAGTATAGAGGAAACCAACATATTAAGCGATTCAGAGGACAAAAATCTTTATCCCCTTCTCACGCAGCACTTTGCCTCCAGTGCACTCCCTTTGGAAAAATCAAAAACTTTAATCCAGGGTGATCTCTGACATGCCTGACCCCAGTGCTGTGTTGGGGCAAAGTTCATCTGTTTAATACTGGATCTTTGCTGCTGTGTGCTCAGGGGTTCCCCTGCATGTCGGCTGTCGTTGGAGGGGATGGATGGCTCATCAAGCCCTCCATCCCTCCCGCTTTGGAAAGTGAACATGGTACCTTGGAAACATAACTTGACCTCACTAGATATTTTTAAAGAAAGATATGGGAGGTTGAACGGAGAGTTGGTGGGAGATCAAGATTGCTGAACCTTGGGAACAGAGAGAGGGGAAGGAGGACAATACAAAATCAGTTAATAGCAAAAATGAAAAGGAGGGACTTGTGAAATGCCTGGGTTTCTGGGGGGTGTGTTGGGGCAGGGACAGGTAATGCTTTGGCTGAACCACTGCAGAGGGTTTCTCTGATACCGCACATCCCCAGTGCCACCACCGGTGGCACGCTGCCTTCAGCAAGTGTTTGCTGCTCTTGGCCATGCTGTCCCAGCCCCGGCAAGGCTCCGCCAGTGCATGATCTGCACGGAGAAACTCCTGCAAGCACCAGGAGGGCAGAGAAGGAGAGCCTTAAGACTTTAAATAAACTTGACGCTAAGTCAAAACCCAAACAAAATGAGGGCAGGGGGAAGGGAGATAAGCAAATAGCCTTGTTTGCCCTTACATATATATTATACCTGGCAGTTAATGGTGGTGGTGAGCTAGTTAGTACACAGAGTGGAAAAACCCCCTGATATAACCCTTCTGAAACACTTGACCCACTGATGGGTGGTAGAGGGCAGCTGCCTGCCCCAGGGGGGAAATTTCCCCTGGTGCTCTCCCTGTTGTTTTATTCTTTCTGTGCATGCGTCTGTGTGCCTGGGAGGGGTCTGGGCAGAAGCCTATAGGTGGCATAAAGAAACTGCTTTCTGCAGGCATCCTTTAGCTTGTGGGGAGCGTGCGCTGCTGCACTTGCTTGGCAGGACACCTGCAATCTTTAAGGCCCAATTAGTCTTTTCAGAAGTATGACGTTGGAGGGAGAGAAACTTGACCTTCTGGGGCTTGTAGGGGAAAAAAAAAAAAAAATGTTCCCTTTCATTGCCTTTCGTTAAAGTTGCGAGGGAGGTTGGCCTCCCCCCGCGGTGCCGGGCAAAGGGCTGTATCGATAGAGCTGGCCCCGTTGTCTTTGCGAGTCGGCGCAGGTGCAGGCAGTGAACAGGCAGGTGTTCATGGAGAGGCGACCTCGAGCGCAGAGTGCTGACCTGCCCTTTCCTCCTGACTCATCTTTCCTCGAAAAAGGGCTGGTTTTGGGCTGTGGCGCGCCTGTGAGCTTTCTCCGCACGTCAAAGCAATGTTATGTAGAGACCTCTGTTAAGTGCTTCTCTTGCAAGATACTTTTTGATAATTTACCTGGGAGAGATGCAGCTAGGATGCTGCCCGAGCTGTTTTAAAAGGGTTTGGTTCTGTTGAGATTTTTGCATCTGTAAAGTGAGTTTTCTCCTTTAAAAGAGGTGAAAACAACCCATTCTGTGTTTGGAAATATGCATGGTTGGTGCATGTTTTATCTGGGAGAGGAATCTGGGTCTGCTTGTGAACAGGCTAATATAAACCAATTTGGAATAGAGGGACATGCTGGGGGAGCTCCTGGGCTCTCTTAGGCGAAGCTTCCTGGGAAACTTAAGCAAATTGTAATTTTCTATTAGCATTAATAACCTCTTAATCACAGTGGGGAATTGACAGTTCTTAATACATACATGTGTCCAGGCATACATGTGTGTATGGCACAGATTTCTTGGGCTACTGGTCTGGTCTGCCTTCTCACCTCAAACCTCACCTAGCAGTTTACCTCCTGCTTAATTTTGTGCATATGCGAGCTAAGGCTCACATTTACTCAAGGAATAGACACGGGTATTTTATCAGAGAAGCGAACAGCGATGCCGCTAGCATCACTTTGTGCTCCCTGCAGCGTGTCCTATGTCAGCCTCCATGCCCCACCCCACTGTCTGATTGCCCCCATTTTACAGATGGGCAAACTGAGAAGTGGGCAGGAGGAGGGTGAGGGGGACACACACTTTATCAGGGCGCCAGTGAGGGCAGGAGGAGGCATTCCCGAATCCTCCTGCATCACCTTCATGCCGTCCCTCTGACTTTTGCAGGAGTGTGAGCACTGCCATGTGCCCCGAATGCTGGCAGAGGGACCAGAAACAAAGGCAAAAGCTGGGCAGAGAGACGCGGAGTTGCAAAGAGGCTTCTGGTGAGTTACCGCAGCGTGAGCTCTCGCATTAATTAACATCTTCATTAATGATCTGGGATAAGGAAAAGACTTGCAGATTATATCAAATGGGGAGGAGCTGCAAATATGGAATGATAAAGGGAGAACTGAAAGATGAGAAATGTGAGTAAATAGCAATAAGAGATTTAACATGGAAAAATCTTGCAGCCCCTATACAGTTAGAGCCTCCAGCGAAGCCTTGAGATCATCCTGGGGTGATGGGAGTTTGCACGGAGATTTAGCAGCAAAAAAAGGGTCCAAACATGCTGGGGGTTGCGTGTGGATGGTGTTGGGGGCTGAAAGGGCTGGTTGATGAAGAAAAGATGCAGGCACAGTGTGACTGGGGAGCACAAGGGGGGAAAAGAAACTGAAAGTAAATTATAGAATTGGATGAATTTACTGAATATTGAGAAGAAAATTCCCTGATGGAGGGATGGCTGAGGTTGCTGAGTTGTTGCTGGGATGAAGCGGTGTAGGCTCCGTTGCTTCATACATTTGCAGCTTTGAGTCTTAGGAAGGGACCCTTTGATCACCCAGTCTGACTTTGTGCATGGACCCTAGGATTTCATCTATTTACCCTTGTACTGAGCCCATCGAATTGGGTTTGTCTAAACTGTAACTGGGGGACATTTAACACCAGACTGGATGATCTACTGAGAAATGGATTGTAGGGCACCAACCCTGTGCTAGCAAGGAGGTGAGTTAGGTGATCTCAGGGGTCTTTTCAGACACCATCTTTGCAAGATGGAATAAAATGTGAATGTGCAGGTTGAATGGAGACATCTAAACTCACATGGGACCAGCCTACTGGAACCATGGGCTCCATCAACTCCAAATGGGCCTGAAGACCAAGACCTGTGTTGTTACAGCAGCTGAGGTTTGTACTTTGCTTGGAGGGAAGCCACTGCTCAGCATATCTGTATCTATCAGCCAAGCTGTAAAACTTATCTGCGGTAATACCGTGTGTGAATTTCTGGATCAGGCAGCGCCAGGAGAAAATGTCTTTGTATGTGCACATCCGAAGCATGTATGCAAGTACAGATGGTGTAAAGGATTGCAGAGGGAGTCTGGGGAAAGTCTGGGCTACATTGTCGTTCCTATCAGTGCAGAGAGAGACTTAGCTTCAAAATCCCATCACTAAACAAAGGCATCTCTTCCTGAATTAGTTGCAGCTTGCTTTCTTTTTTGTGTTTTTTTTGAGATGCTCTATGGGTGATGCTGGGTTACAGTGCATTACCTTCCACAGATAATGGGAAGGAAAGAAAAGAGGTTAGGGGGGACAAACACCCCACGAGCCAAAATATTCTTAATAAACGTTAATTGGAGTGGATTAGCAACGAGGACATGTTTTGTACACGTGTGAGCATGCTGGTGCATGCAGACACACACACGTACATGGATGTTGGAAACATTCAAGGCCAGGTTGGATGGGGCTCTGAGCAACCTGATCTGATTAAAGATGTCCCTGCTCACTGCAGGGGGGCAGGCTAGGTGACCTCTAAAGGTCCCTTCCAACCCAAACCATTCTATGATTCTATGTTCTGGGGACAAGAAGGGGTCAGGTCTGGACTCTGAAAAAGAGTTTTCCACTGATTCCTAATGACTTAAGACAGATCTAGGCAACACCAGCTGGAACCAGGCAACTTTGGTTCCAGAATTAGTGTAGATCATTTATCAGAGCAGTGCTTGAATAATAAGACTATCTCTGCTTTATTATATCAGCCAGTGTCATAACCAGATAGAAAAGTTTAATATTAACAAGAAGAGCTGCCTTCAGTAAGCACGTGTGTGAGAGAGTGCATTTTCATTTTTAAAGCCTGTGTGTACTAAAATGTCAGTGTCTTGACCTCGGGGAAAGGAGTTCGTTAAAAAAAAATACAAATACAAAGTAAATAGTCTCTCGGAAAGGTTTATTTAATCTGTTTCTCTTCCTGCCCTGATTTTTCTTAATGTATTTAAAACTTAATATTTACTCTAGCAAAACAAAATCTATAAAATAGTTTTTGTAGGCTCCTAAATAAGTAGTAGCAGCTCAGCCGGAGCCAGCCAGTAAGCGCTGCGAAATATGCATTGTAGAGACATTTGAAGTTGTCCCCAGTGGACAATTTGCACCGTTCAGTGTTAAAAGGCTCTATTTCAGTGCTGCAGAAAGCCCCCCAGACCCCCTGACTAGGCAAGTCGAGTTTACAGATGATGTACTCCGCTCAGCCGGCTTGTAGTTTCAGGGCTTAAATGGCTGGCAGGGCAAAGAGGGGATAGTTAAAATTCCTAAGCTGCCAAAATGGAAAGCCTTGCAAGATTTTATGGCAGAAGAAAAAATAATTTTTGAAGGCTAAATGTTGTCGGCTTGACCAAGCAGACAGTCAGGGATCTTTGGCTGGGGGTGGCAGGGGCTGTCTCTGCTGGGGAGAGGTTTGGAAAAGGGGATGCCTACCAAATGTTGAACCTGCACTGAAAAATGAAACTGGGAGAAGTCTGTGCAGCCAGGTAATCATGGAATCCTAGGTTGGAAGGGACCTCAGGTAATGTTACAGGCTGCGGTATGTCTTCTGGTTAAAAAACCTGCCCTGCTAATTACTCTGCTTTAGAAATGTGTCTGACAGGAGGTGTTTTTATTCAATTTATTGCAGTATTGAGGTCTTTCTCCTGAAATTTGGCTTTGGTTTCTTCCCCTGTGAAGTTTGGGAGGGAAGGGTGGTGTGTGTGCTTCCACTACTTTTCACTGGCAAAGCAATCAGTGTGGGGATGCCCTATATGTCCGTCCATCCATCTACTCATCCCTCCATCTCTCCCTCCTTCCTCTGCGGGACCAAACAGTGGCACCAATGCATTTCAGCTCAGCATGTTTCAGCTGCTCTCTGCCACCCAGGGCCCCCTCTCCAGCCCATAGTCCCTGTGTTCAAATCACTTCTGGGGTAAAAAGGGAATGATTTTAGCTCTTTAGAGTAAAGCAGACCTAGTCACACTCCCCATGCGTAGTCCCTGCCACTGTCAGGCGACGCATGGAGAAATCAAGAGCATGAGAAATCACTTTTCTGTTTCTTTATTTTCTCTGAATCATCCTAGTTCATTTATCAACATCTTCTGTCATTTTGTGGAGGTTTTATGGCTGGAGACATTTATGTTTTTCTTGGGTTAGGGTTTTAGTTTAGGGTTTTCAGCTTGAGAGGTTTATATTTTCTTGATCAATGTTTTGGGTTAGGGTTGGTGTGAGGATTTTTGGGTGAGATTTTTTTTTTTCCAATTGAGAAATTGCAAGTAGGTTTCTGATGCTCTGAAGAATACCTGTAGCCTCCTGTTGTGCACAGAGAAATGTGCTGAATTCAGAGAAGCTCCTTAGACTGTGTCTTTTGCTGGAGTTTACACAGTATTTCCCATTACCATTCAGGGAGTGAACAATGTACAGAAAATATATATTATTTTTTTTTCTCTTTTCAAGAAAAAGACTCTGAGCAGCATCTGAGCTTTTTTGGCAGGTAGTTAGAAACGACCCTGCAGGGGGACGAAGGTATGAACATAGGAATAAACTCCAACTTGTATTTTGATTCTTTTAATTTTGAAATTGTGAGTTATTTCCTGCAGGCAGGAGGGTGGACACTGCCTCCAGCACCTCGTTTGCTGGAGAGAATTGAGAGCATTTGGTTTTATCAGCCGCTGGCATGGTAATGAGCCTATTTCTATTGAAATTGGCTCATTACTATTCATTTTTGCTGGCTCTCAACCAACTCATGAACTGCTTTTTGATTTTCAGGGGAGGAAAAAAAAATAATAAATGTAGGGAGTTGGTCCTATCCTCCGATAGAAGTGACAATGCGAGGCCATGCCAGGCAAGCGTCTGCACCGTGACCCCTGGCGTGGCTCAGCCCTGACCCGTGCCACCGCTGCTGTTGTGGCGGGTGTCCTCTCCACCTCCTGGGCTTGGGGTCCCTCCCCATCGTGCCAAGCAGCGGGATGGGGTTTGTGAAGTGCACACACAGAGTCTGGCAAGGATTCCTTCGATTTACACGTGACCTGACCAAAACAAGAAGTTGGGTTTTGGGAGGGGATGGGTCCGTATGAGTATCGAACTGCTGCGAGAGCAACGTCACGTGTCCTATACGCTTTGGTGGGCTGATAGTTTCTGTTGGTGGGGGTTTTGGCAACTTGTCAAATTATGTTATTGGAGTGTATATAGTGACATTTAAGGTTTTTTTTTTCATATTTTGAGCAATGTGCAAGTTCTCTATCTCTCCCTCACACAGGCATGCATACTCACACACACACGCACGTCTCTGGGAAATGTTTTAGCACCAGTGAAAATCAAAACTCAGCTCTTTGAATGTCTGCCTGAAAAATATCTTTCTTTAAAAATGATGGAGCATGCATTAATTATATATGAATGTAATTTTATCCCCGTTACCAGTTTGAAAAAACTCAGCCAGGCTCTGCCACCTGTACTCACATGTGACTAAAATGCCATTAAACTATTTTGTCTTCTGAAGAGATTGAGATTTCTCATGAAGACAAGGAACCACCGGGTTTGGTTGCATCTTTTTCTGGATGCCTGGTGTGACACTGGAAGGAGCATTGTTTTGAGGTGGGCTGCGTGTAGCCCCTTCTAAAATGACCTTTCAGACCGAGCACTCAGATATCACTGCTTTGTAAAATCTCAAGCCTGGCATGAGAGAGAATTTTTTTGGCAGAGAAACACCAAAGTTTATTTCTATATATGCTTAGTCTCTCTCATTTTTTCCCCCCAAGATCGTTTCCCTTCAAATTAAGAAATGAAATAAAAATGCTAATAGCTTGCAATCGAATTGTCTGTATTTAATACTGTTAGCTGTGTGCTTCTGTGGTGCGCAAGCAAGGCAAACACTTATTTTCTTCTATAATTTGAAAAATAGAAGTCAAATTGACTACTTTTTAAGTACCAGAAGCTGGCAAAATGATAGGCAGATGATGATTTCTATAAAGCAAACGTCATCCCTCCAGGTAAATACTGAATCGAGGGCTACAAAATATTCACAACAATTGCTGATACATCTTCAAACTTGCGCTGTTTTGCATGTCATTATAAGAAAATAAACTGGCTGATTTTGTAGAACAACTCACAGATTTTCTTTTTCTTTTTTCCTCCGGACTGAAAGTATATCTCCTTCAGAGCAAAAAGAGTCTTCAAAGTTTGGATTCAAGTTGTTTGTAGACTTTTGGAATTATTAACGGCGCTGTTACGATCACTGGCGGAGGAAAGTGACTTGCAGTACGTGTGGAGGAACTTTCAAAGTCCTTTGAGGGAACAGTTTTAGGTTTCCCTTTATGTACTTGCAGCTCGCTTTGCTAGTGGAGTTGGCACGGTCTCAAGATTCTTGATTCATGCTTTCATCCCTTTGCCCAGTCGATCAGGCTGGCTCTGAGATACCATGGCTGGTCCAGGCACTACCGTAGATGGGGACCTCAATGCAATCTCGTAAAAGCTCTCATCAGCTTTTGTTGGGTCATAACAAATTCAAACAGCCCGCCCCAGCTTCTCATCTGAGTGTCTCAGGTCAAGTATATTTACTTCTGTTTGTTTATTTTTAGAACTCTAAATGCTCAGCTTTATTTTTGTTGCAGTAAACTGGCCAGAAGTGATCTGTTATCATAGTCAGAAGGGAAGTGATGGATGTTTGTCTTTGTTCATTATATAGCTGGTGTTTATTTAGATTTTCACTGTAAAGATTTTACATTAGGAAATAGAAAAAAATGGTCTTGAATTCAAGTCATCCTTGTCTTGTATGGTATGGATCATTTGGACAAACTAGCAGGCCTGTTTGGCTTTGGTGAAGACCTACGATGCTGTTTCAGGAATCCAGATCAGTTGAATGAGAGTTATAAATAGACCAACTGATGTAGTCATCTCTCACATCTTCCTGTGATTCCCCAGCATGGAAAATGGATGATGCAATGTAGGAAGCTTGTGACACTGGGAAACCCTGGGTTGCTTGGGATTGGAAGAGCATCCAGATCTGGCTGACAGGCCTTAGCAAAGTGAGCATATAAAATGTAAGACAGCCATGAAACCAAACCAGTATTGGTCCAGGATTTAGAGAAGCATGCAAATGGCCTTTAGGAGGAAAATGGGATGTCCAGAGAGAAGTTAGAACATTTCCAATTTCCAGTGTCACAGGTAGCAGAACCACCTATGAATCCTGGGTCTTGCCAAGGATGTGAAGAAATGATGAGGTGCAGTGTTTTTTTCATGATATCATTTTGGTTTAGATCTTCTGGTACCATTTAGATATTGGTATTCTGTCACACCACAGAGTTTTGTTGAATTCCTCAGCTCTGCTTTAATTCACAGGAGCATGTCTCAATTTGTCCTAGCAACAACCTCCTTTGAGGTTATCTTCTGGGACCTCTTGGTTGAAAGGAATGAACTTTGTCTCTCTGAACAAAAAGAAGCAGTGGTTAGGCTCAGTACTAGATGGGGACTGAGGCAGGGCTGAAGAGCCTTGCGTTGGCTGCATGGGCTGCAAAGACGATGTAGTGAGAATCATGTTAGGTGCTCTAAGGAGCTTACGGTCTGCATGAATTATATGGACAAGGAGTAATGCTGGTCATACTGGGGGAGAGATTTGCCCAGGCTGATACCTGAGCTCAGGGTACACACCAATCCTCCTTCCAAAGAGAAGTGAGTTGACGTGGTTTAATCTATAATACAGTTTAGGCTGGAAATGGCCTTCAGTGGCAACAAAAGCTGGCTTTTCTCTTCAGGAATAGATACTTTCTGGTGTCTGGTGCTTCTGGGCCAGACCAACCCAGGGAGGAGCAAAGGGAAAAATTATGCCTGTAACTGAACTGCATAGGAATTGTTTGCAATGGTCCAAGAAGGCATGCATAGAAACGATGGGATGAAATGGCAAGGAAAAAACTTATGTTGAATATTATAACCTCCTAACAGAAAGATACATTAGACTAAGGAGGAACCCGGGTTGGATAATTTCTAATTAAACTAGACAAAGCACTTGAGAATATATTGTAAGGGAAAATCCTGTAATGGCAGCAGGCTGGACAGGGTGACCCTATAGGTCTTTTTCATTTCTAATTTCTATGATTCACTAATGATTAAGTAATTCAGAGATAAACTAAACATCCGTATTGCTGGGTCTTATCCGAAACTCACCTCACCTATCAACCTTTTCAAATTTACCAATTAATAGTTAATTAGTTAATGTTTGTAAAGTGCTTTGAAGATGAAAAGTGCTAAGTGCTAAGTATTATTATAGAAATAGGGATAGATAAACTCATTTTACTTAATTTTGAACCCACTCAAACACTCAGGGAAGGCTCAAATTCAGATTCAGACTTGAGCATTATAGGGTTTGCCTCCCTTGTAGAGGGACGTTCTGTGAGGTTGTTACGCCGTGATTAAAATACAGTTATAATTTTGATAATGCACTTATCGCACATTTCTATATATGGTGCAGTGGTTATAATCCTGATAAAATGTGCATGAAAAGCTATTGTCCCTGTCCTTAAACAAGCTGCAGTGTGCAATACAAACACTTTGCTTTGTAAGGGAGTGCGAGTGGCACAGAGAATATGAAAGCTCTTTTCCATAGTGGATTTTACCCTTCCAGTTTATGTTGATTTTTTTTTTTTTTTTTGGAGGACATTTAATAGCACAAAATGAGTGAGGTACTATTCAGGAAGGAACTTCACTAAGAATTCCCAAGTGATTGTATTTTCAGACCCTCTTATGGCCATTCTTGCAAGTGGTTGCTGGTATGTGCCATGGTCTGAGCTGTCACTTTTGTCACACAGCAAGCGGCGCAGTCGCCTGTGTGACAGAGGTGGCATCCGACACGCACAGCACGGCCAGGTGCTCGGGCAGGCAGCAATGGTGGGTCTATGGGTGAGCTGCATGCAGGGTGAGACTGTAGGTGAAACTATATTAAAGCAAGTTGGGGTAATCCCAATCCTGCCTGCCTGAAGAAAGGCAAAATCCAGAATGACTTCCCTTGGATGAAGTGGTAGGGGATTAACTTTTACTTTTATTTTCAAAATTAGAAAAGTCCCTGTATTATTAATATTTGTACCCAGTAAAAATACTGGTTTGTGTTCAGAAACCAAGACCTGGACCAAATAGAGTACACTAGAAATGATAATTTCAGTAAGTTCTGGTCCAAATATTGCCTTGACTGGGCCCACATTATCTTTCCATTGCCTTTTGCAGGAGGGCTTCTTCACCTGTCCCTGTCCATTTGGGTATTGCTAGGAAATAATTTTCAGGCTTTCAAACACAAGTTTGTTAATCAGTATCTTAAACTCATTTGTAACAGAGCAAACAAAGCAGTTTCAGGTGGAGCTCACTAATGTCAGGGCATACACTTTGAGAGCACAATAATGATTCGGGAAATAATACCATTTGCTTTGTGGTAGGTTTACTCATTACAGTGCTTGAATAATAAATCTTAGATATCGAATCCTCAAACGAATAATCACAGTGAATGAGTAATTTATAGGTTAAAATGTGTTGAGTCAAAGCACTCATCGAGTGATTTGAAAAAGCACAAGCTTCTGTGTGAACTGAGGTTCCCCCAGTCTTCTGGATGTGCTGGAAATATGAAATGACAGCAAATATTTTAATAGGTATATCAAACAGGTGATATAGCACGGGACTGAAGAGCAAATATATATATGGTCTGGGCTTGGAAGAGCAATCCAGGGCTTCTTGATGCAACTTCAATATTATTATAAGGCTTTGGGATACGTTCTTGGGAAAAACGTAGGTAAAACGTAGGAAAAAAAGGTAGGGGAAGCCTATGGAGCATGGGATCCATTCTAGCTGGATTTATAAAAGGTGGATCACACCAGGGTAAGCTGAGATTGATCTCTTTGGTAAAATAACTGATTCCTCGGACCAAGGAAATGCAGGAGAGCTGATCTGTCTGGACATCAGTGAAGGACTTGATAAAGTGCCACATGGGAAACATCTAGTTAAGCGGGAAGTGTTGGGGCTTCGTGTGAGCGTGGTGAGGAATGGCTAAAAGGGGAGACAGCAACAGATTTTGAAAGGGGCCACACAGGGCAGGCGAAGGGCTCATTAGCGGAGTTCGTCAAGGATCAGTCTGACTCATCTTATTTAACATTTTTGTTAATGACTTTGGAGCATAAATTAGGAATGTGCTAATGAAATGTTGGAGTTGACAAAGTTTGGAGACATTGCCAGTGAAACAGGAGAACCTGAATACACAGGAAATAAAGTGGGTGGCCTCGGGGGTTGGAATGGGGGTCATGAAATGGAACTTACTAAGAAAAAGCACCGAGACACATGTAGGAAGTAAGAACTTTTGTTATGATGTGACTTTGTTGGTGGCAGTAGACAGGGACGAAAGGATGGCTCTCAGGAACCTAAGAAATAGGAGAAATGTCCCTAAGACACATCAGGTGAGATATTTTAAGAGAGATGGGAAACTGAATGCCATCGCATGGGGTGTCAGCAAGTGAATTTAAACTGGAGCAGTGCAGGGAAGCACTGGTGGGATGAAAGAGGGCCAGGAAACCTTGTGTTATGAGAGGAGATGAAAGGCTATTTAGCATGTCAAAATGGAGGCACAAATGGGTGCGACTGCTGTCAATAAATGCATTGGCGCTGTTTCTAAGTGCATGTGCAATGCTGATTCAAAAGAAATCGGCTATAACCTGGTCTTGATGGAAAAAAGAGATGAAATTGGAAAAAGATTCCTGGCTATCAGATGAAGGAGTTTCTGGAAAAGGCTTCCAGTAGGAATAATGGGGACAAGAATGGTAGCGTGTTCAGAGATAATGTTAGATCAGCTTGTGGAAAGGATATTATCATTTGCGTGATAGTTAGGAAATGGACTCGATAACCTTGGCATTCTCATCCACTCTGTCTTCCTGTCTATTCATAGACA